>CM060343.1:37618532-37621032 GCA_030674155.1 Stramonita haemastoma
GTTGTTGATGGGTCGTACCTCAAGTTTTTCATGTCTTGTTCTTGTTTATTTTCTGTTTTAAACTTTGCTGCTTGCTTTTGTTTCTTCTTTTTTACATGAAGTATGAATGTAAAAGAAAGGATAATATTGTCACCTGATATGATTGTTTTACTTGTACCATTCTTCTTTTTTCTTGACTTTTTTTTTTTTTAAATAAAAAAAAACAAAAAACACAAAAACCTACCACCTCAAGTACATGTGCGCCTGCGGATATGTGCTTATAAATATAAGTGTGAGTAAGTGTGTGTGTGTGTGTGTGTGTGTGTGTGTGTGTGTGTGTGTGTGTGTGTGTTGTGTGGGTGTGGGTGTGTGTGTGTGTGTTGGTATGTGTGTGTGTGTACATTTGTGTGTGTGTGTGTGTGTGTGTGATTTGTATGTGCATTTGCCTGCGAGCGTGCATGCGTGAGTGAGTTGTATGTATGTATGTATGTATGTATGTATGTTATGTATGTATGTATGTATGTATGTATGAATGTATGAATGTTATGTATGTATGTATGTATGTATGTATGTATGTATGTATGTATGTATGTATGTATGTATGTATGTATGTATGTATGTCTGTGTGTCTGTGTGTCTGTGTGTGTGTGTGTGTGTGTGTGTGTGTGTGTGTGGTGTGTGTGTGTGTGTGTGTGTGTGTGTGTGTGGTGTGTGTGACCTACGTGTAGGAGTGAGTTTTACGTGTATTATTATCATACTATTATCACTATTGTTGATATTATTCTTATTGTCATCATTATAATCATTGTATTATCTCTAGTTCCTTCTGAGTTCATTTTGTTGTTATGAGTTGTAGCAATGTTGTAGCTAAGTATTTTTGGGTGGACTTTTCTTGGTTGCTAAGTTGTTTATTTTCATTATGTTTCTTTGGTTGCTCTTTATCTATTAAACGCTTCTCTTTTCTTTTTATATCAAAATCATTTTATTGTGGCTTCTGATTTTCGTCTTCTGAAAGTGTGCATTTTTATTATCTTATTATGTATAATGTCCTTATTCCTTTATGTTGTTGGTACTGCATATAGTTTTACTGTTTAGTATCTTTTTATCTTGATGTTTTCCCTGAAAAGGGCGGGGACTGGATGTAAAAAAGCACATGAGTGCTTATCTATTATCCTCGAATAAAAGAATATTGCCTTGCCTTGCCTTGCCTTGCCTTGCCTTGTCCTCTCTCTCTCTCTCTCTCCTCTCTCTTCTCTCTCTCTCTCTCTCTCTCTCTCTCTCTCTCTCTTCTCTCTCTCTCCTTCTCTCTCTTCCCCTCTCTCTCTTCCCTCTTCTCCCTCTCTCCTCTCTCTCTCTCCTCTCTCTCTCTCTCTCTCTCTCTCTCTCTCTCTCTCTCTTCTCTCCTCTCTCTTCCTCCCCTCTCTCTCTGTAAGATATATAGTTCAGTTGTCAATAATAGACTACAAGAATGGGTAATGACACATAATATTACAGGCGAATACCAAGCTGGATTCAAGAAGGATTATTGCACAGTAGATCATATGTTTACTTTGTTAGCTGCTGTTCAAAAGCAATTTGCACATAACCATAAATTATATGTTGCTTTTGTTGATTTTCAAAAAGCTTTTGATTCTGTTTCTAGAAATTTGTTGTGGCCTATTTTATTAAAAAATGGAGTTAGAGGAAAACTACACAGATGTATTCAAAGTATGTACAGAGAAGTAAAGGCTAGAGTGAGAAATGGAGCAACATTATCTGACTTTGTGAATTGTACAAGGGGTGTAAAGCAAGGAGATGTGTGTAGTCCGATATTGTTTTCATTGTTTGTCAATGACCTTGCCTTAGAAATTATTGAAAATGGAAAGCATGGAGTTTCTTTTGATGTGATAGAATTATTTGTGTTACTTTATGCTGATGATATTATTTTGATATCAACAACTGTCGTAGGCTTACAAAGACAGATGAACAGTTTGTATCATGCAGCAACGAGATTGGAGTTAAAGGTAAATATGGAGAAAACAAATATTATTGTCTTTCGTAAGGGGGGATATCTAGCTAGTCATGAGCATTGGTAATACAATAATGAAATTATTAAAGTAGTAAATGCTTATAAATATCTTGGAATATTTTTTTCAACTAGACTAAGTTTCACTTTTGCATGCCAGGATTTAATGAATAGAGCAAAAAGAGCGGTACTTGTTATTCTCAGAGTTATTTATAGACTTGATTGTAGTTCATTGAAAGTTTTTGTAAAATTGTTTGATTCTCAGGTTCAATCTATTTTACAGTATGGTGCCGAAATATGGGCTTTTGAAAACGGAAATCAGATTGAAAGGCTTCATTTGTTTGCTTTGAAACGTTTTATGAATGTTGACAATCGAACTCCTAATGATCTTATTTATGGAGAAGTTGGAAGATACCCAATATATCTTAATTCTTATGTGAAGTGTATTACTTACTGGCTTAGGATAAAAAGACTGGAAAATCAGAGACTGCCAAGTAGGGCTTATAAGATGCTATA
>CM060343.1:37626032-37631032 GCA_030674155.1 Stramonita haemastoma
AAAAAAAAAGAAACGGCAAATAAGTCCACTTGTTTTCAACAATAAGACTGTACTTGTTGGCACATCGATTAAGCATTGTATTGGTAGAAACATCGGTTATTCACTGTACTTGAAGAACCATGGATTAAGTACTGTACTTGTAGAGACATTGATTAACTACTGTCCACGTAGAAACATTGATGAATTACTGTACTTGAAGAATCATCCATTAATTACTGTACTTGAAGATTCATTGATGAATTACTGTACTTGTAGAGACATTGATTAATCACGCTGATTCACTGGATCGAAGAAATTCAATCTGTGGTTTCCTAGAGAGTTGTTTGTCTCATGCAAATCCACCAAGTAGTTTCTTTCCCCAGTACTACTCAAAGAATTGAATCAAAATCACCTTGGGTTATTGACGATAGCTAATCCAGGAGTCCATTCTTGGGTCAAGTTAGGGCCAAAGGTCTAGCTAGTGGATCGGGGGTCCAGGGGTAGTCCACTGTCTTGAAAGCCAGAAGGGAAGGTTCTGTACCCGTTTGTGCCCTCCCATCCAACCCCCACTCATGCCAATCCACTAGAACTTAAGTTGCCATAATTATGTGTACTAGTTTGTTGTTGTTGTTCTTTCTTTAAGATGAGACTCCTTGAGTGAGTCTTTTTCTTCTCGTCTTGATACTTCTTTCTTGTGCAGCGTGTGTTTAGGCAACCCGAGGTCACAAGGGAATTGGGTCTGGCAAAACTGTGTAGAAAAGTCTGTCTTCTAGAAAAAAAACAGCAACACATGCAGACAGAAAAATAGGGAATAATGGATAGCGTTGGTCTTGTGGAGACAAGCCCTTTCCAAGATGAATCGTAGTGAAAGAAAGTTGTATACGATACAGTATGTTTTCCGTGACTTGGAGTGGTGTACACACAGTCCCACTGCAGTACACTGCAGTACAGTACAGGTACAGTACAGTAACAGTACAGTACAGTACAGTACAGTACAGTACAGTACAGTACAGTATACAGTACATTCCACTCCACTCCACCCCACTCCACTCCACAACACTCCACTCCACTCCACTCCACTCTGCTAAATTTTAAAGAATGCACATGGAATATATGCACGGGTTTATACCATCCACACCGCAAGTCATAGTATATCTGCTTTGTCCTATTTTCTCAATAATCGGTGTCTTTTCCAGAAGCTGGTGTGAACAATGGGTTTTGGTTTCTTGCTGTGTTGGTGCACAATATTTAGGCTACAGTTTTATCTACATGGATTTCAGGCCTATAAATCCCAGCGTCATACTACTGTCATTACTAGGTATTTATTTTACTTATTTATTTATTCTTTTGTTTTGAAGATAAGGGGATAAGTACCCATGCGTTTTTTACCGCCAGTCCCTGTGTGTATGCAGTTTTGTAAATATTTTCATCCGCTCCCACCGGCATACGATGGCATGCTCTTTCGAAACGTGGAACGGGTGTTAACGTGCGTGCACGTTGTTTGAGTTGGTTCCCCCAGTGTTTGTCTGGCTGACAACACGAACAACAGCAAGAACAGCAAATAAGAAGCGCTGGTGTTGCGATATTATCGATTTCTGACTCTTAATCAATAATCATTTGGGGGGGGGGGGGATTTGTCCTTTGTCAAATGTCACGTTGTCCATTAACTTCTGTCACTGAGCTCGTTTTGTAGAAAATTGTTTCCATTGGACTGATCACGATATAAACACGGAGTTTTTTGATGCTCCAGGTATGTATTGCATGATTTTGTTATAACTCTGTTCATTTTAATCACGTTTACAGTGAAAAAAACAACGACGACGACAACAATCACAATAACAACGCCATAATACAACTACCAGTAACAACAACGTAAGTCATGAAGCTATGTGGTGTCAAATAACAAGTCGGATAACTAAAAAGCTTTACTATTCTTCTTCGTCGAACGCTCAAATAGCAAATAAATGTGTCTGTCATACGAGAAAAATCTCTTGCACTGTCGGTCAGCACCTAACAAGTCAAGCCCAACGCAAGTGACTTTGACTTAGGGGGAGAACTGATATCGTTTAAGTGTTTTTGTGTTTTTCTTGGGGGGTGGGGGTGGGGGAGAAAAACGGCAGGGGGATGGATAAAGATAGCAGAAAAATCAAGAAGACAAAGAACAAGGCAGAAACAGTCAAATAGAAAATAGACAAATCTAAGTACATACTTTTGAGAATGTAGGGATGCTGTTTATACTGAGAGGCCTCTAGCATACCCACAGGGGGATAATACAGGTAAAGGTAAAGGTGTTCCATAACCTATGTGGTCGTAAGGGGGCGAGGCATCAAAGACCTCTCCTTCTCTAGGGGCCAGCATGTTGAAGGCGGCGCTCATCTCCTCTCCATCGCTGCTATACATTCCCTGACCCTAAAATGGGCAGGTATCCATTTACAGCGGGCTAAACTGGGGGAGTGTACTGAAGCCAAGGCGCGCAAACAGTCACCCATACAATTGGCAACCGCGCTTCACGCTGCTTCATCTTTCAGCTCCTGTACAGTCCGAAACTTTAACATCCATTCTAATACATAATTTTGTGTTGGGTAGACCATGTAGCTTGAGCATCTATCTACAGGATGAAAAGACATAAAGCTTGCATGCTGAGTGTGTGTGTATGAGTGCGTGCGTGCGTGAGTGTGTGTGTGTGTGTATGTATACGTGTGTATGTGTGTGAGTGCGTGCGTGCGTGCATGTGTGTATGTGTGTTTATATCTATGTGTGTGTGCGCGTGCGCGTGCGTGTATTTGTGTGCGTATTTGTGTGCGTGCGCGCGCGTGCGTGTATGTGTATATGTGTCTATCTGTCTCTCTGTCTGTGTGAACAAAACCTGGCAACATGACAAGTCCCAAATCTGATACTGGACACATTCAAAATGTTACGTGCATGCTGTTGTTCCCTAGGGAAACCAACATGTCTTTCTACTTGCCATGTGCAATCTCTGTCTGTCTGTCTGTCTATCTGTCTGTCTGTCTGTTTGCCTGCCTGTCTATCTGCCTGTCTATCTGTTTGCCTGTCTATCGGTCTGTCAGTTTGTATGTCTGTCTTTCTGTCAGTCTATCTGTGTGTTTGTCTGTCTATCTGTCTGCCCGTCGACTGCTTTTTTGGTGGCCATCTCTTCTCCCTCGCTGCTTTACCTTCTCTGACCCTTTAGAGGGTAGGTTATCCATTTACAGGTGGGGGAACTAGGGAACTGTACTGAAGCCAAGGCGCGCAAACGGTCACCCATCCAACTGGTAACCACGCTCGATGCTGCTTAACCTTAGCTGGGGGAAAGCAATTGCTCTGACCACTGAGCTATCCCGTCCCAACATTGGTTGTATAAGTTTACTAATTCACGATAGCACTTGGGGGTGGGGGTGGGAGTATGATGCTGTTCACGGACAAGATACAGTTATCTTCACCTTCACAGTGGCCATGATAATAACAATCATGCTATAATTGTGAAAATTCATTTGAAAGTCAAAACAGTCCTAGGGGAACTCTTGGCCTGGGGTGATTGTGACTGTCTGCACCGCCATGAATAGTTGAGCAACAGAATATTGAAGAAAAGATTGTAAGCTTGAAGGTTTTTTTTTTTTTTCTCCTTTTACAAGATTTTTAATGTGATTGCATTTGTTCTAGAATTTAGCTTTACGAATTGCTGAAAAAGGAGCGAGAGTGTGAGTGAAAGAGTGAGAAGAATGACAGACAGACATAGAAGACAGACAGACAGACAGACAGACAGACAGACAGACAGACAGAAGACAGACAGACAGACAGACAGACAGACAGATATCACCTCACAGACAGACAAACAGTAGCAGGCAATTCATCAACCTTTTTCATCATTGTCTTGTATATTTGCACATGCTAGCCTGCCTGCACCGTCTGTCTGTCTTTCCTCCTCCTGTCTTCTGCTGTCTGTCTGTCTGCTGTCTGCCTGTCTGTCTGTCTGTCTGCTGTCTGCTGTCTGTCTGTTGTCTGTCTGTCTGTCTGCTGTCTGTCTGTCTGCTGTCTGTCTGCTGTCTGTCTGTCTGCTGCTGTCTCTGTCTGTTGTCTGTGTCTGTCTGTGTCTGCTGCTGTCTGCTGTCTGTCTGTCGTGTCTTTGTGTCTGTGTCTGTCTGTCTGTGTTGTCTGTCTGTCTGTCTGTCTGTCTGTCTCGTCTGTCTGCTCTCTCTTCTCTCTCTCTCTCTCTCTCTCTCTCTCTCTCTCTCCTCTCTCTCTCTCTCTCGCTCTCTCTCTCTCTCTCTCTCTCTCTCTCTCTCTCTCTCTCTCTCTCTCTCTCTCTCTCTCTCTCTCTCTCTCTTACCAGGCAGTCCCTGTATTTTTCCTGTATTTTTAATTTTCCTGGAAGTTAGCCCGCTGGCCTCATCCGACTTCAAAACACCTCATTTTTTACATTATGCATGCTTGACATTTTGTTTTTTTCATAACCCACTGTATGCTGGTGTAAGTTGTAGGATCTTTTGATATGCAGGATCATTTTGCTCTTTTACATGAGTATTATATATACGAAGGAAAATAAGGCACTAGCAGGTTTGCACTTGAAGCTAACCCCGGGAAACGTGGATAAAAAAAACCCAAATACATGAAAGTTCATGAACCTCACACTCAAACTTTATCGACTTTACAGAAGCAGTTTTGAGACTGTCACCAAAATTACCTCACCAACACAGCAGATGTTTTCGTTAACATTTGGATACATTATGACTAGAAATGTAAATTATAAATCTTTTTTTTTCAAAACGGTGAATTCTTATTACAATTCATTGTGATAATTATTTTTAGGCGCCTTAGCTTCAATAAAGTCCCCCAGTTCACCCAGCTGTAAATGGGTACCTGCCCTTTTTAGGGTCAGGGAAGGTAAAGCAGCGTGGGAGAGGAGATGGGTGCCGCCCTCAATATGCTGACTGGCACCCAGACTTCTACTCATTGTCTTATAGATGGGGAAAAGGTTTGGGCCCGAACGGGATTTGAACCACCGCACACTCCGACCTTGACTT
>CM060343.1:37636174-37638674 GCA_030674155.1 Stramonita haemastoma
GGCTAAGAGTCAGTGGCCTTAAAAATTGTAAGTATTGGTTTTCAAGTGAAGATAACTCTAACGATAATATATGCCCTTCATGCCGAAATGCCACAGAAGACGAATTTCATTTTCTTTTCGATTGTATGGCCTATTCTGATAAACGCAGAAACTGTGATGCGCTAAGTGTGTTTAAAGGCATTGCTGATATGAATTCTGTTGCAAATATTCTATCTGTCAACAGTGAAGAGAAAATAGAAAGTCTAGCTAAATTCATTGGAGAAGCAATGAATATTAGGAAAAAGATAACGGAACAGAGTAACTAGTCCTTAGATGGTCCTTTATTGATTCTGTTAGTGTGTGTGTGGGGGGGGGGGAGGAAGGAAGAGAGAGAGAGAGAGAGAGAGAGAGGAGAGAGAGAGAGAGGTGAGAGAGAGAGAGAGAGAGAGAGGAGGAGAGGAGAGAGAGAGAGAGAGAGAGATGTGTGTGTGTGTGTGTGTGTGTGTGTGTGTGTGTGTGTGTGTGTGTGTGTTGTGGTGTGGTGTGTGTGTGTGTGTGTGTGTGTGTGTGTGTGTGTGTGTTGTGTGTGTGTGTTACCTGCGTGGCAATTAGAATGTGCAGTAGTATATGTAAGTGCGAAGTGAGAGGAACATTTGAAAAATGTTATTATGTTACACAAATTCATCTAAACTTGTTATTCCCCCTTGTCTACAGGGCTTGTAATGCTGTATGGACAATAAAACTGTGTCAGTGTCAGTGTCAGTGTCTCTCTCTCACTCTCTCTCCCTCTCTCTCTCTCTCATCTTTTCATCTTGATGTATCCCTGAAAAAGGGCGGGGACTGGATGTAAAAAAGCACACGAGTGCTTATCTATTATCCTCGAATAAAATACTTTGCCTTGCCTTGCCTTGCCATACTTTGCCTTGCCTCTCTCCCTCTCTCTCTCTCTCTCCTCCCCCTCTCTCTCTCCCTCTCTCTCTCTCTCCCTCCCTCTCTCTCTCTCTCCCCCTCCCTCTCTCTCTATCTCTCTCCCTCTCTCTCTCTCCCTCTCTCTCTCTCTCACTTCTCTCTCTCTCTCCTCTCTCTCTCTCTCTCTCTCTCTCTCTCTTCTCTCTCTCTCTCTTCTCTCTCTCTCTCTCTCTCTCTCTCTCTCTCTCTCTCCCCCTCCCTCTCTCTCTCTCTCTCTCTCTCTCTCTCTCTCTCTCTCTCTCTCTCTCTCTCTCTCCCCCTCCCTCTCCCTCTCTCTCTCTCTCTCTCTCTCTCTCTCTCTCTCTCTCTCTCTCTCTCTCTCCTCTCTCTCTCTCTCTCCTCTCTCTCTCTCTCTCTCTCTCTCTTTCTCCCTCTCTCCCTCTCTCTCTCTCTTTTTCTCTCTCTCTGTCTCTCTCTGTCTCTCTCTGTCTCCCTTTCTCTCTGTCTCTGTCTCTGTCTCTGTCTCTGTCTCTCTCTCTCTCTCTCTCTCTCTCTCTCTCTCTCTCTCTCTCTCTCTCTCTTTGTCTCTCTCTCTCTGTGTTGGTAACAGATTTTTCCTTGCATCCACCTTTCTTTTCTTTAACCTCTTTGACCTGTTTGAGTTGTGAATGCAGTTTTGCAATATCCACAAATCAACTAAGACAATAGTGCACACATCAATACAAAGCCGACAAGAAAGAAAAGCAAAGCAAAGCACATAAAAAATCAGAGCAATACCAGTAAGAAAATGTCTTTTACCAGAAAGCAAGCAACAATTTTATATGCATAAAAGAACACTCCTTTCTAGAACTGGTCACTTATAGTGTGTATCTCTTTTACCAAAACAAGAGAAACTGGACTGCAAAGTTTAAACAAAATGGATGCTGCTCTACATTTTTAAAAACAGGATACCAAACGGCTTTCCAACCAACCTTTTCAATTGTACAATGGCACAGACATGTGTCATTATACAATGGCGCAGAGCTGTGTCATTATACAATGACACACATTTCAGGCACTGGGCGAAAGGGGAGGATAATCTGTTGAGTCACACGCCAAACACAATTAAGGCCCCTGCTGAGTAGATTGTGTTAGATGGATGGTTTTTGGTCCTTCTCTAAAACAAAAATGAATGCAGTTGAATTGATTTTCACCTAAGCTCCCGTGATGTAAAAACACACTGCTTATGCATGAGGGGTAACTGCATTGTGGACATGTGGTGTAGGACACAGTGTGTAGGTTAGTTAGGCATGTCGGGTAGTTAAGCATCTGTCAGTCTCGGAAGACTCTGGAGTTCTACTTTAGGCTCTAGAGCGAAAAGCCTGGGTAAGTAAGTATGGAGGGCAAGCTGTTATCCACGCAGCAGCCTTCGCTGGGATGGTCCATTAGAAAGGCAATCGCCCATACGAATGGTTCCAGTGCCTTTGCAGGAGCCGCGAGAACGTTGCCATATACAGCCCCGAATCGCCCTGGGGACTCAACTCCCCGATTTTTTCCTCATAGACGGTGTCTAAACACAATGCTTATGTGCATGTGTTTTTTGTATTGTCATCAGCTCCTACAGGCACACACT
>CM060343.1:37646174-37651174 GCA_030674155.1 Stramonita haemastoma
TCTGTCGGTCGGTCTGTCTGTGTCTCTGTCTGTCTGTCTGTCTGTCTGTCTGTGTCTCTGTCTGTTTCTGTCTCTGTCTCTCTCTCTGTCTCTCTCTGTCTCTGTCTCTCTCTCTTGTTTGGTTTTATTTTTTAGTAATTTATTTTGAATGTGTGTGCGTGTGTTTTGGACATTTCATATTATTACTTTTTTGAACAACTGCCTGTTCTTGTCATCACCTTTATTTCCTTCTTATTGTTTCTCCTTTTTTCTCTTATCATCAACATCAGGAGCAGTAGCAGCAGTACTACATCGTGGTTGTTATCATCACCATCTTCACCAACATCCTCATCACCATTAACTTACTGTTGTACTGTCATGCTGTCAATGGGTACCTGCCCTCTTTAAGGTGAGGGAAGGTAAAGCAGTGAGGGAGAGAAGATGGGCGCCAATATTCTGGCCCCTGGAGAAGCTGAGGTCTCTGATGCCTCGCTTCCCTACGACCGCCTAGGTTATGGGACACCTTCACCTTTTCCTTTTATACTGTGATCATCATTATTGACGCGGCTTTCTGATCGCTCTAACTTATGCAACGTGTTCATGCATGTTAGTTTACACAACGTGGGAAATTGAAGAATTAACGCAGCAATGATTCCTGTGTTCAATAATGCCTGGTGGGAATTGTTAACTCACAAACCTGAAATCTATACCCTGCCCTTGATGCGGTTTGTAGATTGCAAATGTTTCAATAATGTATTACTCTGTCTGTCTGTCTGTCTGTCTCTGTCTCTGTGTCTGTCGATCTCTCTGTCTCTGTCTGTCTGTTTGTCTGTCTGTCTCTTTCTCTCTCTGTGTCTCTGTCAGTCTGTCTGTCTGTCTTTCTGTCTGTCTGTCCGTCCGTCCGTCCGTCCGTCCGTCCCTCTCTCTCTCTCTCTCTCTCTCTCTCTCTCTCTCTCTCTCTCTCGGGGCGTGAACTGGAGTTTCGCAGGTGCGTGACGCGCTTTCACACCGCTGCACTAAGTATCAAAGTTGGCAGGGACTGAGGTAATACTTTGGTCCGATAGTCTGCCAGGAGCTGTGCGACCCACGATGCCTTCGGCACCGTTAGTCTTCAGGGGGGCCTGTGGCTGCTTTCACTCTGTATTCTTGGCCTTCATGTCACGAAGGGCTAAGCAGAAAGCAGCGATGAGAATCGCCATGCTGTCACCGCGTCGCCGACTGGACGGTGTAACCCTTGGGTTACTCCTTACCCTGTTATTTTGGGGTGGGACACTTCTTCGCTGTGGAGACGTGGAGAGAAACCCTGGGCCTGTGCCTCCACGACCTGAAGCCCTGAAGCAGAGCGTGCTGACCAGCGGAGGACGGAGGAGCAGCATGGCCAAGACACGCAGCGCTTCGGACAGTGGCCGTCGGTCTGCCTCTCCCCCACCTCCTGCCCCGGACCCTTCTTCCATGGGGGAACTCAAGGACATGCTGAGGAACATGGACAGCACCATGAACGCCAGGTTTGGTGTTGTGGAGCAAGGCCTGCGGGACCTCAGCGAGAAGTTTGAAGTCCTCAGGGAGGAGGTGATGGGTCTGCAGGAGGAGGTGAGTGTGCTGCGTGACAAAAATGAGGAGCTGACAAAAACAAATGCAGACCTGATGAACAAGATTGATGTCCTGGAAAAAAAGACTGATGACTTAGAAGGAAGATCCAAAAGAAACAATCTGATTTTCTATGGAATTAAGCGTGAGTCAAATGAGAGAAAAGAAGATTGTGAAGGGATTATCCAAGACCTACTGACTGACAAACTGGACTTGACTAAAAACGTTGACTTCGACAGAGTACATCGACTTGGTGACAAAGAAGACGCCCCTATAATTGCCCGATGTACATTTTATAAAGATAAGGCAATGATTCTCAGGGAGAAAAAAAGGTTGAAGGGAAGCAAGGTTTTCATCGGTGAGGATTTCTCCTCCCGTGTGCGGGAAACTAGGCAGAAGCTGTCACCCCATCTGAAGAAAGCCAGAAGTGATGGTCGGAAAGCCTTTATGGTTTTTGACCATCTCATCATTGACAACAGAAAGTACTTTCTGAATGATCAGGGTCAACTGACAGAGCCTAGATAGGAAAACGGCCAGCCCTCTGCTTTGTGCAATTTTTGTCCAGGGGTCCCAGAAAATGATAAAAAGGGTAGCAAAAAATGTCCAACACCGCCTAAACAACACGAAAACACTGCACGTGCACGTGCGCAAAGGCCTCTTGCCCAGCGCTACAGGCATGAGTTGGCAGTTGGTGTTGAACAGGTAAAAAACAAATCCACACAGCGTGTTGACAGAGTTAAAAATAAGATTGTGTCACGTGTGAATGAAAGCATGTTGTCAGCTGTTGATGGATCAGATGAAAACGAAAGTGGGTTGTCAGTTGCTGATGGAAAGAGTGGGAATGAAAGTGTGTTTTCTGTTGTTGACGAAATGAGTGGAAATAAAAGTGTGTTTTCGATTGTTGATGGACCGAATGGGAATGAAAGTGTGTTATCAGATGTAGATGGAAGGTGTGGGGGTGAGGATGCAATGTCAGTTGGTGAAAGTGTTCAGGTGGATGCTGATGATTCACCAACCTTTGTAAATAAGGGGTCGTTTTGTTTCTTGTCATGGAATGTGAATGGTTTGTTTTCCAAAATTAATGATCATGATTTTGTCTCTTTTGTTTGCACTTTTGATTTTGTGTGTCTAGTTGAGTCTTTTATGGATACAGTTGACTGCAATATTTTTCCCGGTTATGATGTTTACTGTAAACCTGCAATAAAATTTTCCAACCAAGGTAGACGTTCTGGTGGCATAGTGTGCTTGATAAAAAATTGTTTTGCTTCATATGTGAAGATGGTTGATTTAGATTTTGCTAATATATGTGTGTTTCATATTGACAAACAGCTGTTTGGGACACTGAAAGATGTGTTTTATGTCTGTACATATATTCCGCCAGAGGGGTCCCCTTTCTATGCATACTTTGATCTTGACAATGGAATCCATGTCCTTGAAGAATGTTTAACCGATATTTTGTTACAAAATGATGTGTATGTGATTCTTTGTGGTGACTTGAATAGCAGAACATCAAACATTTTTTTGAATTCTTTTGATGATTTTGGTTTAGACATTCAATATAGAAGTCAGTCTCTTAATGCTAGTCGTTTTTCGGAGGATAAGTGTTTGAATGCATATGGTAAAATGCTTTTGAATATGTGTACTGCCTTAGATTTGAATATTCTGAATGGTGTATGTAATGGCGACCTTGAAGGTCGCTACACATACATCTCTGATTTTGGAAGTAGTGTAAATGATTATTTTATATTGTCAAGTGACCTTTTTTCCCTTGTGTATGATACATGTGAAATGTGCATTGTTGATCGGATTGACTCTGATCATATGCCATTAACATGCAGTTTAATTTTCACAAAAGAAAATATACATTGTACAGATACAACAGCCAACAATCAGACATTCGAAAAATTAGTGTGGAATAATGATAATGCTGGACTCTTTAGCGAGATTCTAAATGCAGAGCAGTCTCAAACAAGGATTAGTATGGCTATTGATCTTATTGACGTTGATATAAACAGTGCACTTGATGTATTTAATAAATGTATGCAAGAATGTGCAGAGTGTATGAAAAAGAATGTTCCTGTTAATAGAAGTATGAGTAAACGATCATATGATTGGTTTGATCAGGAATGTAGAAGTAATAGAAAAAATGTGAGAAGAATGTTACGTAAATACCGCCAAACTAAAAATATTAAAGATCGTCATGAATATAGAAAAAATAGACGTGAGTATAAGAATTTATTGGATAGAAAACGAAAAGAGTATAATCAGGCACTATTATCTAACCTTGTCAATGCAATTCAAGATCAAAAGGAGTTTTGGAATAGTGTTAGGAAATGTTCCTTTAAAAGAAAACAACCTAAAAATGGAATCAGTCTTGATGTTTGGTTTCGCCATTTTCAAACCCTTTTAGAAAGGGAGACAACTGGTGAAGACATACACTTGGGTAGTGAAAGTGATGAGGATGATGACCATATCAATCGCCCAATTTCTAAAGAAGAAGTCCTTTATGCATTGAGAAAGTTGAAATCTGGTAAGGCCCCTGGCCTGATGGCATTATTAGTGAAATATACAAAAATTCAAATGATCAGGTTGTACAGTTTTTTGTAGCATTTTTTCAATGCTTTATTTGATAGGGGCATCTATCCTCAGAGCTGGACTGAGTCCATTGTTTTACCTCTGTTTAAAATGGGTGATCTGAATAATCCGAATAATTATCGGGGTATATCTCTGAGTAACATAAGTAGCAAAATATTTAGTACTATAATAAATAATAGACTACAGGAATGGGTAGAATACAATAACATCACTGGTGACCATCAGGCCAGTTTTAAGAAAGGGTATTCCACTACTGACCACATGTTTTCACTTCTTGCCTTTGTACAAAAGCAATTCTCTTTGAATCGTAAACTCTATGTAGCCTTTATTGATTTTGAAAAAGCGTTTGATACTGTAAATAGACATTTGTTGTGGCCTATCCTGTTGAAAAATGGAGTTAAAGGTAAATTATACAAATGTGTGCAAAGCATGTATGACACTGTGAAATGTAGAGTAAGAAGTGGTGCACAACTGACAGACTGTATCAATTGTACAACTGGTGTAAAACAAGGTGATGTATGTAGTCCTGTGCTGTTTTCTCTTTTTATTAATGAACTTGCTGTGAATGTTATTGCTAATGGAAGACATGGTGCCACAGTATCTAATGATTGTTTAGAGTTGTTTATTCTTTTGTTGGCAGATGATGTTGTTTTGTTATCTGAAACTGTTATCGGGTTACAGACCCAACTGAATAACTTGCAGCATGCTGCCACTTCTCTTCAACTTAAAGTAAATATGTGTAAAAGTAATATAATTGTGTTCAGGAAAGGGGGATTTTTGAGTGCAAGAGAAAGATGGGTATATGGTAATACTGTAATGCCAGTTGTCAATGCTTATAA
>CM060343.1:37663674-37666345 GCA_030674155.1 Stramonita haemastoma
GGCACTTGTTCTCGAATGCTTGGATTCTTCTCTCTAACTCTGCTGTCAGAGTCCATGATTCACAGCCATATAGGAGGATAGATATTACGAGGGATTTGTAGAGGTGGTATTTGGTGCAGAAGCTGATGTTGTTGCTTCTGATGATCCTCTGGAGTCTGACTAGAGCAGATGTTGCTGTTGCAATGCGAGCTTTCACCTCATTGTTTGATGTGCCATCTTTTGTTAGGATGGAGCCTAAGTATTTGAATTGGCTCACCTCTTCCAATATTTCTCCATTCATCTTTATTTCCGTGCTGTCATTACTCGCGCTGTTGACCATGATCTTCGATTTCTCTGTACTGACCTCCATGCCGTATGCGCTCGCTCGGTCTGTTAGACTGTCTGTGAGGATTTGCAGTTCTTGTTTGCTGCTGCCCATGAGGTCAATGTCATCTGCAAATCTGAGGTTGCAAAGGGGTCTTCCACCAATGGAGATGGAAGTGTGGTGGTTTTGCAGTGTCTCTGTCATGATGTTTTCGAGGAAGAGGTTGAAGAGTACAGGTGAGAGAAGGCAGCCCTGGCGGACTCCAACCGTGGTCTTGAAGAACTCGCCCACGTGGTTGTTCATGAAAACTGCACTTCTTGCATTCTCGTACAGAGCCTTGATGACTTCAATTAGGCAGTTGTCAATGTTGAAGTGCCTGAGTACTTGCCAGAGGCCGTCATGCCATACCCTGTCAAAGGCCTTTTTGAAATCTATAAAATTGTGGTACAAATCTTTTTGGTGTTGGAGATGCTTCTCTATCAGAATTCTCAGGTTGAAAATTTGTTCCATTGTGCTGCGTTTTGGTCTAAAGCCCGCTTGTTCTTCTGCCAGGAGTTTTTCTGCTTGGTTTTTCAGTCTGTTGAGGACTACCTGCAGCATGATCTTGCTAGGATGGCTTATGAGACTGATGGTTCTGTAGTTCTGGCATTGCTTGAGGTTTCCTTTCTTTGGCAGGGGTATTACAAGAGACTGTGTCCATTCTTTTGGCCATTCTTTGGTGTCGTGGATCTTCTGACAAAGGTCTGTGAATCGTACAGAGCCTCATGACGGATGACAAAAGTGACAAAACTGCATGCACACGTGGACTGGATGTAACAAATGCACATGGGTGCGTATTTCATTATCCTTGAGATAAGAAAATGAATCCAGTTGGTAGCCATGCTCGGTGCTGCTTAACCTTTGCTTGAGGAAAAGCGAGTGCTCTGACCACTGAGCTGCACCGCCCTTGTATGAAATGTTCCAGGGTACAAAAGCATCAAAACAGCGCCAGAAAATAGACACAGTTTGTTGGTGCTTCCTCATTCCAGATCCATCCCTCTTGCATCTGCTTCCTGTCCATGATGCCTCACACATCTGTACATCATCTGATGTCAGAGAGAGAGGTAAACCGCCTTGGAAAGAGTGGGAAGGAGGGAGGAGGGGGTGGGGACAGGTATTACGAGATAAAGATACGGGGAGGGGAGCAGGGGGGGGAGGATGGATGATGTTTGATATTGAGACAGAAGACAAGAAAATTGTGCAGGATTAGGCCAGCAGAGATAAGGAGTGTGTAGGGTACATATGCTGGGAACGAATGGCAAAATTTACAAAACTGCACACACACACGGTGACTGAATGTAAAGCAAAACCTCACAAGAATGTTTAATCTATATCCACGAACTGATTAAAAGAAAAACAAGAAGAATATAAAAAATAGTTTGCTCGGAATAATAGTATTTGAAAATTCTGTAGTAATTTTTTTCTAACCCATTCGTGTTTTGCCAGAGTGGAATATTTTTTTACCCAGTCCATCCTGCTACTTTTCTACACTACAGTAAATACAGCACAGTATACGTAGTACTACATTACACCGCTACAGAAAACTACATCACATTACACATTTTGACGATCCGGGTTCGATTCCGGTTTCTCTTGGAGTTAACAGCCGTGCTGACTCCACTCTCTCCAAAAGCCTTTCGGATGAGATTATAAACCGAGGCCCCGTGTGTGAACGCAAGCAGAACGTCTTGCGCACACGTTAAATCCTGCTCCGCTTTTCGTAAGAGTAAGCCATCATGTGCTGGTGGGAACAGATGACATTTTCAAAACTGCACTTACACGGGGAGTGGATGTAAAAAAGCACATGTGCTTATTCCATTATCCTCGTATTAAAAGAATAAAAAAAACATGTCATACAATACACCCACCACGTTACCCTACCTCAAGTTACAGTGTAGTTCACTATATTACCATAAATCACACTACAAAACACTTCAATACCCTACTAAGCAGGCAATATTTACTGATATTAACGTACACACTACACTGAAAACACTGCACTACGCTACATTATGCACTGCACTACACTACAATACACAGCACTACAATAAAAAACAATGTAATACAATACTCTCTATAACAGTAAACAACAAGACACTATATTTCACTACACTATATTACACTACGCTAAAACTACAAAGTAATACCATGCAATGCAATACAATACAATACAATGCTGTACTGGACATTACAACAAACGAAAAATGATACAATACAATAAAACTCAATCGGATCCAATACGACACAATCCATTACAAAGCCCCGCAGTACCATAACAAATCCGGAACCACATTTAAAATCCACACATCAAAAAAAACCATGAGTATG
>CM060343.1:37668945-37673945 GCA_030674155.1 Stramonita haemastoma
TTTTCTTCTCCAATTTTTTGCTCGTTGCAGACTTTCTTCCCCCTTCTTTTTGCAATCCTTCTTGGAAACCGTTCGTCTTCTTTTTGCTATTTTTTTCTCCCTCTTCTTCCTCTTCTTTTTCGCAGTTCTTCTTCTTCTTCTTCTTCTTCTTCTTCTTCTTCTTCTTCTTCTTCTTCTTCTTCTTTTCTTTTTTCTTCTTCACAATTCTTTCTTTTCAGAGCAATAAAAAATTCGGATTCTTTGAATATCATCTCCAGAACATCTTTTCTTACTGCCTTGTTTTCTTATTTATCTTCTAATTAACAGACATGTGATACACATACAGTATCGTTTAGAAAGCACTATGCATTTCAGTTTTGTTTCTTATACTCTTTCTAAACAAGTGTTTTAAGCTTTACTTCTTCGCCAGTGATATAAGAAAAAAATGCAAAAAAGAAGAATGAAAAACAGCTCTTTTTTTAGCGCCAGGGGTTTTTATTTTCTGGCGGGATTAACCCTAGTAGTCAGGAATTGCGCTTGCAATTTGACGACCGGGGTTCGATTCCCGTTCGAGGGGATTTTTTCTCTGGAGTTAACATCAGTGCCGACTCCATTTCTACAAAAGTCCTTCGGATGAGACTTTAAACCGAGGCCCCGTGTGCGAACGCACGCAGAACCCCTTGCGCACACGTTAAATCCTGTTCCGCTTTTCGTAAGAGTACGTCATCGTGTGAGGAGGGAACAGATAACAGTTACAAAATGCATACACACGGGGACTGGATGAAAAAAACACAAGAGTGTTTGTTCCATTATCCTCGATATAAAAGAATAAATCAAATCAAAATCTCTCTCTCCATCAACGCTTTTCTTCCCTATCTATCATATAAATAACATAATTATGCGACTCAAGACTGCTAACCCCTCCATCACCATCACATCATCTGTATCCCATAACAGTTATATATACACATACACACTCATTGACCAGTCTTCTCTTGGCCATTGATAAACAGCAAAAGGGGGGGGGGGGGGGTATGGAAGGGGAAGGGGGAAGGTGACAGGGAGGGGGGATGATGGAGGGGGGAGGCATGAAGGAAATCAATAAAGATTTAAGGACCCTTAGTGCAGGCCATGTGGTGGGGGGGCAGTTTATGTAAAGGGGGTGGGGAGTTCTGGAGAGTGTTATGGGGAGTGGGAGATTTATAGGAGAGTGAGGTTATTAGGCACAGGGCAGCAGCTGTCAGTGACAGGTTTTTTTTTTTTTCTCTGTTCATTTCTTGAGGGCGTTTGCTATTTTTGTCTTGTTTTCATATATCTGTTTATTTGATTTTTTTAAAAATCTTACCTTTTAAGCTCAGTACAGGACCCAAAATACCGTACAAACACGCTACAATCTGTTCTGCTTTTTTTAAAGGTAGACCATTGTGTGCCTTTGAGAACAGATTAAAAACATTTACAAAACTACGTACACACAGTGACTGGATTTAAAAAAAAAAACCCTGTGATTAGTTATTTTTATTATTCCCAATATAAAAGAATAGATGAATAAACAAAATCTCTCTCTCTCTCTCTCCTCTCTCCTCTCTCTCTCTCTCTCTCTCTCTCTCCTCTCTTCTCTCTCTCTCTCTCTCTCTCTCTCTCTCTCTCTCTCTCTCTCTCTTTCCTCTCTCTCTTTCTCTCTCTCTCTCTCTGATGAAAAAGTATGTAATGCTTACTCTGTTACCTCTGAAAAATAAAGATTATTCATTCATTCATCATTTCCATTCATTCATTCATATTCATTCATTTATTCATTCTTCTCTCTCTCTCTTCTCTCTCTCTCTCTCTCCTCTCTCTCTCTCTCTCTCTCTCTCTCTCTCTCTCTCTCTCTCTCTCTCTCTCTTGTCCATCTCAGGTTGTTTTTTTTTCTTTCTAGCTACTACATAGATTACATAATTATGCAACGCAAGACAGCTACCTCCCCCCCCCCCCCCCCATTACCACTACATCATCCATATCACCAGAACAGCTATCTTTCTATACCAATTGTTTAGTCTTCTCTTGGCATTACTAAAACAGCCAGCGGGGACAGATCATAAGCTTTTAGAGTACAGAAATGGGAATGGTGAATGTGACAGGGGAGGGGGGTGGGGTTGAGAATTGAGGAAATGATGGATGGGGAAGCATGAGGGGGAAATAATCAAGATTTTTAAGGAGGGCTGGTGCAGTGCATGTGTGGGGCAGTCTATATAAAGGGAGTGGGGAGTTCTAGAGAGTATTATAAGGGAGTGGGGGATTTATAGAGAGTCTGAGGGTATTAGGCACACAGCAGCAGATGTTGGTGACAGGATTGTGATATATTCCTTTTTTGATTCATTTCTTGAGGAGGCTGTTTGCTATTTGTGCTTTGTTGATATTTTTGTTTATTTGATGTAGTTTTTATTTTGAGGTTAAATGCTCATACACGATGCGAACAACTAACACACAGTTTACCTTCTGTTCCGTTTTTTTTTTTTTGAAAAAGTAAGCCATTGTGTGCTAGTTGGAACAGATAACAACATTAAAAAAAACAAAAACTTACACAATGGAAACTGGATGCAAAAGAGCATGTGAGTGCTTATTTCATTACATTATTTCATTACCCTCTATATAAAAGAATAAACGAATAAGCTGATCAATAATAACATTTCAGCATACAGTATATATATATATATATATATATCTTTTTATATATATATATATATATATATATATATTATATGATTTTTCTTGCCCCTTTTTTGTTTGTTTTTCTCATGGGTGATGGCGTTGTTGTTCTTTCTTGCTCTTGTAATTTTTCTTTGCTTGTGTGTGTGTGTGTGTGTGTGTGTGTAAAGTTCATGAATGTTTTAAATTATGAATTGTTTTAAGTAATTCCAATGACATTCTGTTCACTGCTATGTGGTCAATGTTTTAGTGCGATATCATTCTAGTAAAGACCCCTGAGGAAGAGGTTGCTGCCTCGAAAATTTGGGGAAAAAGTTTACCAAGTGTTGCTTCTGGTTTGTTTTTCTTCTCTCTCTCTCTCTCTCTATATATATATATACACACATATATATGCACAAAATGATGCAAACTAGTTCATTTCAACCCAAGCTTTGTTTCTTCACTGTTGCTTCTCTTGTGACTATCCGGTCAGAAACATGTTAATCGTCATGGAGATTGAAAACAAAGATATTTCCAGACATAAGGGGACTTTTGAGGCATATTGTGCTAATAAGACATATGCTATGGCTGCTTTGTGGGTGGTAGCCAGTGGGGGGGGGGGGAGTGCAGCTTAAGTCTTTTAAAAAAAATGTACAAAATGTCATAAACGATGGACGGATATGGCTTAGTGGTCAGAACATTGCGCTCACAATTTGATCATTCGGGTTCGATTCCTGATCGAGGGGATTTTTTCCATCAGTGCTGACTCCTCTCTGCCAATTTTTTTTGGATAAGACTATAAACCGAAGCCCCGTGTGTGAACGCACGCAGAACATCATGCGCACACGTTAAATCCTGTTCCGGTTTTGGAAAGTGTGGGCCATCGTGTGGCAGTGGGAACAGTTCACATTTACAAAACTGCATACACAAAGGGACTGCATGTAAAAAGCTATGATTGCTTATTCCATTATCTCGATACAAAATAATGAATAAACGAATTTGTAAAAAAATAAAACAATTACAGAGTTGTTGTTTCGTAAATAAGGCAAATAATCGTATGTTTTAGAATTAAATGGTATTTGATTAACACTATAACAAGCATTAGAAGAATACTTGGAACATATCGAATAGGTAGCTAAAATTAAAGTGTATCATGCAGTCATTTGGGAGCGAGATTTCAGAAACAAACAGCTTCTCAAAGGGTCAGCATGTTGAGGATAGGGCGCATCTCCTCTCCCTCGCTACTTTACCTTCCCTGACCCTAAAGATCGCAGGTACCATTGACAGCTGGATGAACTGGGGGACTCTACTGAAGCCAAGGAGTGTAAACAGTCACCCATCCATTTGGTAAGCACGCCGATGCTGCTTAACCTTAGCTTGGGGAAAGCGAGGGCTCTGACCACTGAGCTATCCTGCTGCCTCAGTTAGGAAAATGCTTCTATAAATCAGCGCCATTGTTATGTGTTGCCCTACTTTATGGCTAGAGAAATGTTATGGTGGCTTTTGGGTGCTGCTCTCTACAGAGAAATAGTTGTCCATATAAACCAGTGAAAGGTGACATACCCATCGTTGTGCTATTTTATCCCATTCAGTATTTATGCCATCTTAAAAGCAGCCTTGATAGTGCCAGTCTCGCGAAAAGATATGACGTAGATCTTTAATAACAGCTTTTATCGAAGAGACAACAGCCATTCTCATAAATAAAGAACCACCTATCATTTTACTTCTTCTTTGCATTCTTTCAATTCTGTTTTTCTTTGCATACTTCTTCTTCGCAATTTATTTTTGCGTTCTTCTTCTTCGCATTTTTCTTCGCATTCTTCTTTGCATCATTTTGCATTCTTCTCCTTTGCAGTCTTCTTTGCAGTCGTATTCTTCTTCGCTGCATTTGTCTTCGATTCTTCTTTTTTTATATTCTTTTCTTCTTTCTTCTTTTCTTCTTCTTCTTCTTCTTCTTCTTCTTCTTCTTCTTCTTCTTCTTCTTCTTCTTCTTCTTCTATGCATTGTTCTTCTTATTATTACATTGTTCTTCTCTTAATTTGCGTTCTTATTTCCGTTCTTCTTTTCTTCATTCTTTTTTGCATTCTTATTGCATCCTTCTTCCTCGTCAACGTATTTGTTGCTCTTTTCTTCTTCGTCTTTGTCATCGAACGCTCAGACAGCCACTGTTGTTGTCACATCAGAGCAAATAAAAATGCAATGCTTTGTTCCATCGCCAGACGTAACATAAAACTGATTCATTTACCTGTTGTGATTGAAATAAATATCGGCACCGATTATCGCAAGAAAAACTTGATGCTGATTGTTTATCTTATGTTCATGTTAGCGATATATACGATTTTAAAATTTTGGTGTGT
>CM060343.1:37686445-37698945 GCA_030674155.1 Stramonita haemastoma
ACAGCAAGACAAAACAATGATGCTCACAGCTGTTGGAGCTGTTGGTGGTTCCAGGCAAATTATTTTTTACGGTATATCAGCTACTTTGCTTTGTACGCTTTTTTTTTTTTCGTTCATGAGCTAGAGCTCCGAGGTTCACTAATCGTGATATTTTCTGTATGTGACCATTTTTTTTCCAAATGTTAAGGTATCACCTACTCAAATGATGGGAGCAAATACCTTTTCAAGGCTGCAACTTTGTAGAAGTATTATTTGAGTGAGAAGACAGCGAGATGGTAACAGAATAGCATGTGCATATATAACAGGACTTTTTTTTCGGAGAGAATGCGTACAAAGCAGCACATAGGAAGGGTTGCGGAAGAAAAATGCAAGTAAATGGACAATAGATTTGTTGAAAAAAAAATAGTTGTGAATTTCTATTTTGTGTCGCATGAAGGTAATGGAACATAGTACATTGTGACTGTTGTATGAGGTTTGTTTTTTTTCTTTTTTTTTTTAATGAATGGGATAAAATGATTGTTTTACACAATACTCAGCTCATGACATAATTTCTATTGAATTCTTTTTTTTTTTTAATTGTTATGAAAATGAGCACTTAAAAAAAAAATATTTTTCAAAAACTGTTTTTTACAAAAATAATCAAATTATTGCTTGTATTTTTCATCGAGTCTATTGCAAGTTCATTATTTCTTTAAGACTTCCGACGAATTTTCTTAATAGTTCGCAATGGTAAAAATAAATCTCGACTTAACGATTGAAGTTGATTTAAACATTGTTTGTAAGCATACACCTGTTATGTACCTTGTGTTACTGGCGATCATTCTTTAAAAAGTCTTTTCATCATAATTATACAATCGATCAATGAAAATAGTATGCTCGTGCTTATCTGCCCCCTGATGCTTGTAACTAGCAATCTTTGCAATGTGTGGGTTTTTTTTTAATACGACAAAATCTGTTATAGGAAAATAAATGTTTTAAACATATACGACCAGTGGGCAGCCAGGTGTCATACGTCGAAAATTAAAATAAAAAAAATAGCTAAACTGATTAGCCAGCGCCTTTTGCTTGAGAAGGAATATGGGTGTATTGTTTTGTGAGTTTATTTTAGTTATACTTATTTTTAGTCATTTGTTTTTGAATTATTGTGAACATTTGTATGTGTGATAATTTGCCAGTGGTTTACATATTTGGTTCTACTGTAGTGTCAAATACATCGATCAAAATCTTAGTGTGAATTAAGATGAAAATTCACTCCCCCCTCCCCCCCCCATTTTTTTTTCTCAGCAACAACTGGGTTCACCAATATAATTATCTGCTTATGCACTTGTTTTTTGCCTACTATTTAAGTAGCAATATTTAAGATTCAAAGATGATTTCTCAAATTTGTAGTTGAGTTTATTTCGCAAAGCAATGTTATATAATTTTGAGGACAATGTGTAGTGTGTGTGTGTGTGTGGGGGGGGGGGGGGGGGAGGGGTGTAAACAGGATTGTGGAAGACATCAGGTTAGAAGCAGAGGCAAGCAAGGGAAAAAGTGTTTAAGAGGGGAATGGATATACCTAAAGAGCACTTCGAATAGAAAAAAGGTCTGGATGATGTTTTCTACATTGCAGATTTTTCTTTGCCAGTTCTTAGTCAATATTTCCAAAAATTATCAATGGCTAGTCTTTTTCATAAAATGCAACCACTTTCGCCATCCATTAAAGTAGCCACATTCCAACTTCAGGGATTCCCATGACTTATTTTAGTCTCTTTTTAATCAATAGATGAATGATTTTATTTTAATAAAGTCTTGGGCCAGAAACCACTAAAATAACAAGATCGGATAATCTATGGACTCTGAAGTCCAGAGCATCACCTCAGCTTTTCAGAAAATTGATGATTCTGATTTAAACCCTCGTCAATGGGGCTGTGCACGTGACATGAAATAGAAAACCACCCTGTCTATAGCGGCATGCCCTTTGTCCATGTGCTGTTGTGTCCACATGCCCTCTAACAGTCAGACCGACCAGCATGAGACAACCCTTACCTTACAAGCTACTAACTCTTAACTCTAACCCTGACATTAACGTCAACTCTTAACCCTGGCCCCACATGTGGACACAAAAGTCAAGTGGATCAAAGGGTATAAAGCTCACTGACATAATGGAGAAAGATATGTTGTTTTTTTCGTTGGGGTTGAATAAAATTGAATTACTTATTGACAGTAAATGGATAGACCCACAAGTTCGCCAAAACCAAAGGGAATAACAAACACAAACAAAAGTGATTAAAAAAATTAAGCCACCAACATTAACTTGGAAATGCTTATTCTGATCAAATATGCTTTTTCAATATCATTCCTCGGCTAGAGCTCCAAGGTTTATCAATCAGCTTTTTGCACATGCGACCGTGTTTGCTCACCACTAGAGTGGCCCTGTCCAAAACAATGATAATATATGAAATTTATATAGTGCTAAATTTTCTGAAGCAAACAAATCAAAACGCATAAGTAATGATACATATTTTCCTCTTGATCTAGTGCTAAGACACCTATGGTTGGTTGTCATAATTATGAGCAAAACTGCATCGCGCTGCTGGTAAGAGCCTGACAAGCCAGGCCCAGCCCATGAGAAAAAATATGCTCACTTTTTAGTTTTCTGTGAAAAAAGGTACTAGGCTAAGGCTGGTAGTAGGAGGGGAGGTAATAGAACTTGGGGGGGGGGGGGGGGAGATGCTAGAAAGAGGTTGGGGGATAGTGGGGAGGGGGTGCTGGGGTGTTCTCGAAGAAGAAAGGTGTAATGACTGAGGAAAGTGATAAAACTCTGGTGCTTTTGAGATAACGTATTTGTATTTTTGAGATAGATAAAATATTCGAATTCAGGCAGTTTTTGTTTTAAAGTTTTAGTTTTCATTTCAATTTTGTTAAGATCATCAAGTCTCTATTCATAGTCCATTGGATAGGGGCAGGCAGTAAACTTTGTGACAGGTTCAGTGGAGGGGAACATACTAGAAACATAGATTAAAAAGAAACATTAATGTTGCTGATTTAGGATGCCTAAAATAATTTGAAACGAGGTGTAGGGTTTAGAAAAAAAAGTATTTAAAATTATGGGGGCGCTTGTTTCAGAGAGAGAGAGAGAGAGAGAGGAGGAGAGAGAGAGAGAGAGAGAGAGAGAGAGAGTGTGTGTGTGTTGTGTGTGTGTGTGTGTGTGTGTGTGTGTGTGTGTGTGTGTGTGTGTGTGTGAGAGATAATGGACTAAGCACCCCTTGCATTTTTGTATTCAGTCCCCGTGTGTAAGCAGTTTTGTAAAATTTTTCATTCTTCCCAGCCGTACACAATGGCCAATGGCCTAATCTTCCGAAGAACAGCATAGGGGTAATGTGTACGCCAGATATTCTGTGTGTGTTTACACCCAGAAACTTCATGTATAGTCTCATCGGAAGGACAGTTTGTGTAGATTTGTAAGTATTTGTACCGCAGTTAAATCTATGGAATGGTATACCACTGGTATTTTGTCAACTGATTTGAATGTGTGTGCTTTTTTTATTGGGGGTGTGAACTGGAAATTGGCACTTATTGAAAGTACATGAATGTTTCTACTTATGAATGGTTAACATGTGTTAAAATCTAGATTTGCAGAGTTTTTATTGACTGAAAAAACATTTGGGGAAAGATGCAGAAAGATAAAACATGGAAATATCTCTACCAAACGACCCAAATGTGTATACATTTTATTTTACAAAGTCAAGTATATTTAAAAAAAATGCCTTTATTTTTCTGTGTATAAGATTATAAGCATCTTGACCTTGTGTATCCTATCTTCCTTTGCTGTAGGTCGGATACACTACTACCACCCAGGTCATAGCACTTTAACCCGATTCCCCTATCCCCCCACCCTTAATAGTAGTCTGTGATTTCTATGGTCAGCACAGAGATTTCGTCTGTTCAATTCGAATAGAAAAGTGAGAAGGAGGGAGAGGGAGAGGAGACAGAGAGGCCTTAAGGTTGATTTTTTTAATCGGAGAAGACTAAAAGGAAAAAAAATTCGAAAAAAGAAAGGAAAGGAGAATTAAGTTGGAAAAGCAGCTAGAGGCCGCAAACCAAAAACCAAAATTGGCAAGGTTTGAAGTGAAGGAAAGATGCTACATTGATCAGTGCTCAGTGCTTCATGGTACACTATCGGCGTTTGGTACAACCTTTGTACAATTACCTTTCTTTTTGTAAACGCTTAAATTTCAGGTAAAATGGAATGATCATTTGTGTTAATTTGTCATAATTTTCTGAAGTATTGCACTTTAAAATCATTCCAAAGCCCCAGGGCAGAAAAAATCGTGGAACAATGTTTTATAGGTCATTACTGCGACAGTATAGTGTAGTGCAGCTTTGCCCGTTTGGGTTTATTACTATTATTATTTTTTCTTGTGTGCTCCAATGAAGTCTGACTTGTGTAAGAGTGAAATAAATGGTTTAGCATGAGTTTTTTTTTTATAATTGGTTGTAAACTGTTTACAAGTTAAAGGAAACACTCCGCTGTGTTTTTTTGTTTTCTTTTCGTTTTTTTTCCCCTTTTTTGTGTGCTCTCATGAAGCCTGACTTGTGTAAGCGTAACAGATTGTTCAGCATCGGTTTTTTTGTGATTGGTTGTAAACTGTTTACAAGCTGTACGAAATACGCGGCTGTATTGTTTTATTTTATTTTTTGTGTTTGGCTGTAGGGTGTTTTTTTTGCTGCTATAAATCAAGATCAAGTAGAAGAAACCAGAGAATTTCAGAAATCAATGCTGGTGGACAGTAGAGTCTTGTATCTACATTTACTTTTTCCCATTTTTTCTCTTTTCGTGGATCAAATCTTTGACATTGGTTCTTAACATTCAGTATAGACTTAATTACCAAAGGGCGATCTTCCTTTTTATTATTTTTTTGGAGGGGGAGTGATATGCTTAGTTTGAAGTACTGAGCGCAGAGTGAAACGGTTTAGTACTGAAATCCTTTTTTATGGTCATATCATTTTTTTTCCAAACATAACATCACCATTTCTTTAATGATTGATGCGTGGCTATAAGGATCACATTTTTTTGCTGGCATTAACGTTTAAATACCAACTTTGGAGGCTATGATATGTGACGCTCCTTTATGAAATGAAACACTTGTCAGCTGACCCATTTTTTTTGTTAGGAGCCATTTTAGGCAGGTGGGGTCAGGTTGTCAATTTTGATATTTCTATTAATTAGAAAACTATAGCCAGTATTTCCTCTTGTATTGAAATAAGGAACACGTTTGTTTTCTTTTGATATCAAACATATTTTTTTCAAAATTGATTGTCACTTCCCTCAGTCTCACATCTCAATTTGCAATTACTTATGATAAAGTTGTCCAATTTTTAATGTTTTGTAGTGAATAGCTTTTTATTGTAGGTTAGTAGTTGATGGTTATTTTCTAAAACTTTGCATTGTCGATGATTGATTGTGTGTTGCAAAGGTCGAATGCAAGCACTTTGATTTGTTTTTGCAAGATATAGCGCAACATGTCATGCGTTATTATTATCGTTGTTGTTGTTTATCATCATCAATGATCATCATGCCACCCTCATCATCCACCACGATCATCCATCGTCATCACCCATCATCAGCATCCATCGTCATCCACCAATCACCATCATCAATCATCACTATCGATCGTCATCATCATCATCATCATCATCATCAATCATCAATCATCATCATCATCATCATCATCATCATCATCATCATCATCATCAATCATCAATCACAATCGTCGTCCTTTTCATAATCACCCTCATTCATTATCATTCACCATCATCACCAATCATCATTATTCATCATCCATCATCATCGTCGTCACCAGTAATCCATCATTGCCATCATCATCATCATCACCACAATCAACATCACCACTACCATCATCATCATCATCATCATTATCAATAGTCATTAATAGTCATCAATCATCAATAGTCATGGATTGTCATGATCAATCACCATCATCAATCATTATCCATCGTCATAATCCACCGACACTATCCATCATTCATCCATCATTCACCTACAATCAATCATCATCCATCATCGGCATAATCATCCCATTATCTTATCTGTCATTGTCATCATCATCATTTACCATCCATCATCAACACCCATAATCATCAACATCCATGATCACCCATCATTACCATCATCACATCCATCATTCATCATCATCATCATCATCATCATCATCATCCGTCCTCGTCCTCGTCCTCGTCCTCCTCCTCCTCCTCCTCCTCCTCCTCCTCCTCCTCCTCCTCCTCCTGTCAATACCAAAAAATATATCTGGCGCAATGTGACTGATTATGTAGTGACACCTCACATATCATCTTTATCGGGGGCAGTTGCTTCGGTTTACTTGTAGGTAACTATTCAAAAACAGAGGATTTATTTTTTACCTTCAAAACCAGGACGGTATAATTGTTATTTGTACCATTTCTTGATATCAACCTCAACAGCATAGCTCAAATCATGGTTGTGACCTATGACCTTTCTGTGAAGTTCTTTGACAATGGTTTGTAATGGCACATGGTAGTTTGAGGTTGCAGTTGATTGCAGCTGAAGTTGCAGATCCGCCCCCATGTATTTTCTGGCCCATGTATTGGCTGCCCCATGTATTTGCTGCCCCATGTATTAGCTGCCCCATGTATTAGCTACCTCCCCCATTTACTTACTGCCCCCTTTATTTACTGCTCCCCATTTATGTGCTGCCTCCTATTTATTTGCCCCCCTCCTCCCTATTTATTTACTGCCCCCCAATTATTTGCTGCCACCCCATTTCTTGCTGCCCCCCTCCCCCACATTTATTTGCTGCGCCCTCCCACCTCCCCACCCCCCACCCTCTCCTATTTCCTAATATTTAAGGGTCAATATGCATTAGGGTTTTTTGTTGTTTTGGTTTTTTACCAATACATTGTGCACGAAGCTGCTTTCCAATTTATTATACTTCCAGGAAGGGTGAACTGGAGCCCTATGGTTCAGAAGCATGTTGAGCTGTTTTTGTTTTTGCTTTAGGGTTGCATGTTTTTGTGTTCAAACCCAGTTAAGCATATTCAAGAATCTCAAGTGTAGATAGTTATGTGGATAAACATTTCCAGTTGATTGAATCACCTACATCATTATGTTATAAGATGCGAACTTGTCTATCCTAATAAGCAGAGAATGTTGCCTGTAAATTTAGAGGAGCGGCAACAGATATTTTTTGTTGTATGCAATGCTTCCATTTTCTATGTATCTCATAGCAAACTTGACTTTTGTTTTATATCTAGTGGTGAGCACACACCTTTGGCACTTTGAGTTCCTTACTTTTTCCTAAGAAGAAATATCAATTTGCACAATTCTTGTCTTCTCTGAAGTTATTTTTGCACTTCCTGTTAAGGGTGCCTGTGCTTTCTGACTGTAAAGGTAACATGGCTGAAATTAAGAAACCATTTTTTTAAATTTAAGCATATTGGAAGTAACGATATATTTTCTTTTTTTTTCCTTCTTTGAACACTTGGACAGCAACTAGAGTCTGTGACATGAGGCCCCCCATTTATTTGCTTCCCCCCCCCCCCCATTTATTTACTGCGCCCCTATTTTTTTGTACTGGTCCACCCTTTATTTATTTGCTGGCCCCTTTCTTTGCTTCCCCCCACCCATTATTTGCTTCCCCCCCATTTATTTGCTGCATTATTTATTTGCTCCCCCCTCCACAAAAATTTTCTTCCCACCCCCTTTATTTCCTGCCCCCTTCTTGCCCTCTCCCCCTACTTATTTGCTGCCCCCCCCTGTTTAATTGCTGCCCAGTCCTCCCATTTATTTGATGCCCCTCCCATTTACTGACTGCCCCCTCCCATTCACTGACTGCCCCCTCCCATTTACTTACCGTCCCCTCCCATTTACTGACTGCCCCCTCCCATTTACTGACTGTCCCCTCCCATTCACTGACTGTCCCCTCCCATTTACTGACTGTCCCCTCCCATTTACTGACTGTCCCCTCCCATTTACTTACTGTCCCCTCCCATTTACTTACTGTCCCCTCCCATTTCCTTACTGTCCCCTCCCATTTCCTTACTGTCTCCTCCCATTCATTAACTGCCGCCTGGCCTCTATTTATTTGTTGCCCCCCTTTTCCTGTTTCCTAATGTTTAGGGGTAAATAGTTATTTATATGCATTGGGTTGTTGTTTTTTTCTTACCAATATATTGTGTATGATGCTGCTTTCCAATTGATTGTACTTCCAGGAAAATATGAACTGAAACCCAGTCATTCAGTAACATGTTATTTTTCTTTTGCTTTAGGGTTGCATGTGTTTTTTTGTTGTGAGCCCAGTTAAGCATGTTCTAGAATAACAAATATAAATTATGTGAGATAAACATTTCCTATTAAATCTAATTGCCTATAATAATATCATAATGTCATAAGATGCCAACTTGTCTATCAGATAGGCAGATAAAATGTTGCAGGTTAGTTTAAAGGATCAGCAAAAGATCTTATTGTATGCAATACTTCCATTTTCTATGTATTTTGAAACACAAGTAGTTTTATATCTTGTGGTGAGCACACACCTTTGGCACCTGACTTCCTAACTGACTGTTCCCCAAAAATAGGGATTAGAAAACTCGGCCTTCTTTGAAACTGAAGTGTTTGCACTGACTGTTCAGTGTCTGTGTTTTCTGGCTGTAAAATTAACATGTCAGAATTTTTTTTTCTGTAATTTAAGCATATTGGAAAACGTCATTGTGATGCCATATATTTTCTTTTATTCTTTTTTTCAAACACTCAGACATGAGCTAGTGTCTGTTACATGAGGGAAAATATACCATGCTGCCATTACTGCCCCTTTATTTGCTGCCCCTCCCCCCCCTCCGATTTGTTTGCTTTCCCCCATTTATTTGCTACCCCCTATTTGCTGCTTTCCCCCCATTTATTTACTGCCCCCCTAAATTATTAGCTTCCTCTCCCAATTTATTAGCTACCCCCTCTATTTGCTACTCTTCCCAATATTTGATACCCCCCTCCCATTTGTGATGCCCCCCTCCCAACTATTTGATGCCCACCCTCCTAATTATTTGATGCCCACCTCCCAATTATTTGATGCCCCCCTCCCAACTATTTGATGCCCCCCTCCCAACTATTTGATGCCCTCCCCCTCCCAACTATTTGATGCCCCCCTCCCCAACTATTTGATGCCCCCCTCCCAACTATTTGATGCCCCCTCCCAATTATTTGCTGCCCCCCTCCCAATTATTTGCTGCCACCTCCCAACTATTTGATGCCCTCCCCCTCCCAATTATTTGATGCCCCCCCTCCCAACTATTTGATGCCCCCTCCCAATTATGTGATGCCCCCCTCCCAATTATTTGATGCCCTCCCCCTCCCAATTATGTGATGCCCCCCTCCCAATTATTTGATGCCCTCCCCCTCCCAATTATGTGATGCCCCCCCTCCCCAATTATGTGATGCCCCCCCCAATTATGTGATGCCCCCCTCCCCAATTATGTGATGCCCCCCCAATTATGTGATGCCCCCCCTCTCATGTATTTGCTGCCCCCTCCTCCCATTTCCTGATATTTAAGGGCTGATAAATATTTATACTGTTTTCGTTTTTTATTTTACCAAGATATTGTGTACGAAGCTGCTTTCCAATTGATTGTACTTCCAGGAAAACTGAATTCGAACTCCAGTAGCATGTTAAGTTGTTTTTGTTTTGTTTTAGGGTTGCATGTCTTTTTTGTGATCCAAGCCTGGTTAAGCATGCCCTAGAATCTCAAGTATAAATTATGTGGATAAACATTTCCAATTAAATCAATCACCTGTTTTATTATCTCATAAGATGCGAACTTGTCTATTCAATAAGTAGAGAAAATGTTGCAGATTTGTTTAGAGAAGCCACAAAAAGTTGTTTTTTTTGCAGTATGCAATGCATCATTTTCTATGTAATTTATAACAAAGTTGTTTTATATCTAGTGGTGAGCACACACATGTGGCACCTGACTTCGTAACTGACTTTCCCCCCTTAAAAATATGGATTAGCAAACTCAGCCTTCTTTGAAACTGGAGTATTTGCACTGACTGCTCAGTGTCTTTGCTTTCTGGCTGTAAAGATAACATGGCAGAAATTAGGAACCATTTTTTCCCTTTAGTATAAGCATAAGGTCATTGTAGTCGGATATATTTTCATTCTTTTTTTTTTTCTTTTTCGAGCAATCCGACAGCAACTATTGTTACATAAGGGAAAATACGCCATGCATGCTCCCGTTATTTGCTGCCCCTCTATTTACTTGTAGCCCCCCCACCCCCATCCCCCAATTTATTTGCTACCCCCCTATTTATTAACTGCCCACCTTATTCATTTGCTGCCCCATTTCTTTGCTTTCCCATCCCCCTTTATTTCTCTGCCCTCTCTACCCCTGCATTTACTACCCTCCCCCCCCCATGTATTTGCTTCTCGCTCCCCCCATGTATTTGCTGCCCCTCCCCCCCATGTATTTGCTGCCCCTCCCCCCCCAGTGTATTTGCTGCCCCTCTCCCCCCCCCCCCAATGTATTTGCTGTCCCCTCCTTCCATGCATTTACTAACCTCTCCCCCCAATGTATTTGCTGCCCTCTCCCCCCATGTATTTGCTGCCCTCTCCCCCCCCCCCCATGTATTTGCTGCCCCATCTACCCCCCATGTATTTGCTGCCCTCTCCCCCCCCATGCATTTGCTGCCCCCTCTACCCCCCATGTATTTGATGCCCCCTCCCCCCCCAATGTATTTGCTGCCTCCCCCCCATGTATTTGCTGCCTCCCCCCAATGTATTTGCTGCCCTCTCTCCCCCCATGTATTTGCTGCCCTCTCTCCCCCCCAATGTATTTGCTGCCCCCCTCCCCCCCAAAGTATTTGCTGCCTCCCCCCCCATGTATTTGCTGCCTCCCCCCCAATGTATTTGCTGCCCTCTCTCCCCCCATGTATTTGCTGCCCTCTCTCCCCCCCCAATGTATTTGCTGCCCCCTCCCCCCACGTATGTGTTGCGCCCTCCCCCCATTTATATACTGCCTCCCCATTTATTTACTGACCCCTCCATGCATTTGCTACCCCCCATTTATTTACTGCTCCCATTTATTTGCTGATCCCTAATTATTTTCCCCATTTACTTCCTGCCCCCCCCCCAATTACTTGCTGCCTCCCCAATTATTTCCTGCCCCCCACTCTCATTTATTTGCTACCCCCTCCCCCATTTATTTGCTGCCATCCCTCCTAGTTCCTGATATTTAAGGTGAATAGTTATATGCATTGGGGATTTTTGTTGTTTGTTTTTTTCCCCAATATACTGTGTACGAAGCGCTTTTCAATAGATTGTACTTCTGGGAAAATGAACTGGAACCTCATTGTTCAGTGGCATGTTAAGTTGTTTTTGTTTTGCTTTAGGGCTGCATGATTTTTTTTTTTGTTCCAAGCCCAGTGAAGCATGTTCTAGAACACCAAGTGTAAATTATGGGGATAAACATTATTTGAATCGAATGATTGCTGTTAGATGCGAACTTGTCTATTAGAATATGCATAGAAATTGGTGCATGCCAGTTTAGAGGAGCAGCAACAGATATTTGTTGTATACAATGTTTCCATTTTCTATGTGTTTTTGTTTAATTAGTGGTGAGCACATACCTGTGGCACTTGACTTCCCAACTGCCTTTTCCTAAATAAAAAGGGATTAGCAAACTCGGCCTTCTTTGAAACTGAAGTGTTTGCCTGACTGTTCAGTGTCTGTGCTTTCTGGCTGTAAAGGTAACATGGCTGAAAGTAAGAAACTTTTTCTTGTTTTTCATTCGTTTAATCATTTTGGAAATAACGTCAGTGTGGTGCGATGTTTTTTTTTTTTCTTTCTTTATTTCCTGACCCCCCCCCCCCCCCAATTTATTTGCTGCCCCCCATAATTTTGCTGGCCCCCGTCATATGTTTGCAGCCCCCCCTCCAATTATTTGCTGCCAACTCCCCGTCCGTCTTATTTGCTAATGTTTAAGGGTCAAGAGTTATTCATATGCATTGCAGGTTTTTGTGTTGTTTTTTAACCAATAGATTGTGTTCGAAGCTGGTTTCAAATTGATTGTACTTCCAGGAAAAATAAATTAAAACCATGGTTCAGTATCATGTTGTTGTTTTTTTGTGTGTGTTTTGTATATTTTTGTGTTCCAAGCTCAGTGAAGCATGTTCCAGAATATCAAATGTAAAAGTTATGTCGATAAACATTTTTATTTGAATTGAATCATTGTCGTTAGATGCGAACTTGTCCATTCAAATAAGTAAAGAAACATGTTGCAGGTTAATTTAGAGAAAAGGGAACTTGACAATATTTGTAAAACCACTGTTAAACCATGATGAAGATGTCATAAAAATAAACACAGAAAATGCTACCAAATATTTTTGTTCGGAGTTGTATTCCGGATTGACTGTGTTTACTAATGTAGTGTATGTGCATATGATCGGATAGATACTTTTTGTCTGTCTGTCC
>CM060343.1:37723945-37736445 GCA_030674155.1 Stramonita haemastoma
CTCTCTCTCTTCTCTCTCTCTCTCTCTCTCTTCTCTCTCCTCTCTGTCCTCTCTTCTCCTCTCTCTCTCTCTCTCTCTCTCTCTCTCCTCTGTCTCTCTCTCTCGTCTCTCTCTCTCTCTCTCTTCTCTCTCTCTCTCTTCTCTCCTCTCTCTCTCTCTCTCTCTCTCTCTCTCTCTCTCTCTCTCTCTCTCTCTCTGTGTCCCCCACTCCCTTTGTTTCAGTAAGCTTAACCCCTTCATTACTTTTTACTGTTCATCTTTCTCTCCTCATGTTCTAATGCTAATGTCTGTGCCTGTTCTACCTCTCTCTATTTTGTAACCTCAACCTGCCACTGTATTGTTCTTGGTTCTCATCTGTGCCTTCAGTTTTTTCTCTGTTTTTGTTTGACTCTCTTCACCTCCTCAAGAAAATGAAGAACGCGCACACGTACACACACGCACACACACTCACACATTCACAAACACACACTCCAACACACACATGCACACACACACACACACTCACATTCACAAACACACACTCCAACACACACATGCACACACACACACACACACACACACACACACACACACACACACACACACACACACACACCAACACATGAACATACGCATATGCAAACACATACACACACACACACACACACACACACACACACAACACACACACACACACACACACACACACACCCCTTACACTTACACTTACACACACACACACACACACACACACACACACACACACACACACACACACACACACACACACACACACACACACACACACACACACACACACACAGGGGTGGGGTAGCTTAGCGGTCAGAACAATGCACTCGCAATTCGACGACCCGGGCTCGATTCCGGTTCGAGGGGATTTTTAACATCTGTATAGACGCCACTTTCCCCAAAAGTCCTTCGGGCGAAACTAAAAACCAAGGACTCATGTGAGAGCCCATGCAGAACATATTGTGCACACGTTAAATCCTGTTCCGCTTTTCGAAAAAGGAGGCCAATGTGTGCAGGTTGGAACAGATGACAAATTTGTGGCGCTCCACCGCGAAATGAGTCGCTTAGCATATTACCCAATTTTCCACTAGGAGCCTTTAAGGGCAGGTGGGGTACAAGTTGTCAATTTTGTGATTTTGATTGACTATTAAACTAGATCTGTTTATTTATCTTATAATGAAATATCAAGGTATCATTTTTATTCCTTTTGCTTTTAAATGTGTTTTGAAAATATCAAAACACTCAGTCTGACAATCTGTTACTAAAATAAACTTGCCCGTTTCTCATTTTGTCACATCCAGCAGTCTATCATTTCAATTTGTAATAATGTTGCACAGAATTGTCCGATTTCCAATCTGTTTTTTTGTATTTGATAGCCACTTTATTGCACAAGAATAGCATGTCAGTAACTAAAAATTGACCTCATGTGCACTCCGTCTCATTATGTGGTGGAGCGTCATATTTGACAAAACTGCACACAAACGGGGACTGGATGTAAAAAAGCACATGGCTGTGTATTTCATTATCCTCGATATAAAAGACAATATAAATGAATAAAGTAAAATAAATAAACACACACACACACACACATATGCAAACATACAAACACACACATGCAACGACACACACGCACATACACACACACGCACGCACGCACGCACGCACACACACACACACACACACACACACACTTACATACACACACACACACACACACACACACACACACACACACACACACACACACACACACACACACACACACACTCATTCACAGGAAAGCACAGTCTATTCATGTGGTTGAAAAAACAGCTTTATGTGTCACATATTCTTGGCTTCGGGAATTTCCCTTTTCTGAAAAATGACTGGATCGCCAACAAGCTGTGATGTGAACTGTCTGAAAAATGTCTGCCTGTCTGTCTGTTGTCTGTCTGTCTGTTGTCTGTGAGTCTGTTGGCTGTCTGTTGTCTGTCTGTCTGTCTGTCTGCCTGTCTCTCTGTCTGTTGTCTGTGTGTCTGTGTGTCTGTCTGTCTGTCTGTCTGTCTCTCTGTCTGTCTGCCTGTTTGTCTGTTGTCTGTCTGTATGCCTGTCTGTCTGTATGTCTGTTGTCTGTATGCCTGTCTCTCTGCCTGTCTCTATGTCTGCTGTCTGTCTGTTTGTTGTCTGTCTGTCTGTCTGTCTGTCTGGCTGTATGTCTGTTGTCTGTCTGTCTGTGTGTCTGTCTGTTTGTCTGTCTGTTGTCTGTCTGTTGTATGTCTGTCTGTCTGTCTGTCTGTCTGTCTGTCTGCCTGTCTGTCTGTCTGTCTGTCTGTCTGTTGTCTGTCTGTCTGCCTGTCTGTCTGCCTGTCTGTCTGTCTGTCTGTTGTATGTCTGTCTGTCTGTCTGTCTCTCTGTCTGTCTGTCTGTCTGTCTGTCTGTTGTTTGTCTGTCTGTCGGTCTGCCTGTCTCTCTGTCTGTCTGTCTGTCTGCCTGTCTCTCTGTCTGTCTGTCTGTCTGTCTTTCTGTCTGCCTGTCTGTCTGTCTGTCTGTTGTCTGTCTGTCTGTCTGATTTCTGTCTGTCTGTCTATCTGCCTGTCTGTCTGTCTGTCTGTCTGTCTGTCTGTCTGTCTGTCTAACTCTCCCTTTCTACCTCCACCTCTCACTCTTACTGTTTTTTTCTTTCTTTCTTTCTTTCTTTCTTTCTTTCTTTCTTTCTTTCCAAAATATTAATATTTTCATAACCCCAAATTTCACAGCCATATAACAATAGTGGAACAACCATTGTCTGATAAAGATCGAGGACAACATCAACTGGAATATTCTGATTTCTGCTCATCTGCATCAAAGAAAATATTGCTTTTTGTACTTGCTCATATATTGTTTTCTTACCTTTGCAAAATTTACTGTTTTGACTTAAAATTATCCCTAGGTACTTGTAAGAATCAGCAATACTGATATATTTGCTCACAAATATAAATGGCATTTTCTGGCTTTTCTTAGTTTTGAATACAGTTAGTTTTCTTTTATTAATGTTAACATCATAATCATTTCCGCTCCTGGCAGTATTTACAGAAAGTGTTAAGAGCTTTCTGGATTATCTGCAGAGTCTGCTAGTAAAATCATTCTTCTTCCGTTTAATGTCTGTTCACATAAGTGATATTAGACAAAAAAGAAAAAAAGAAAGAAAAAAGATACTTGTAGAACTTTTAACCAATGGTAGAAACAAAAAGTAAGTAAAAACACCAAAAGTGAACATTAAACCCTGAACAATCAATCAGAACGTTTTAGTAAAATTAAGAAAAGAGCACAAGATCAATGTCTGTGTATCGTAAACAAGCTACTGACATGTTCATAAGCACTTTAGTAAACTGTCAATAGGACTCTTCTTCAGCGATAAGGCGAGTTCACACAGCAACACACAGTTGCTTAAAATACTGTCCAAAGAGGTCTCACGTGTGGTGGGAAGACACTGTTTTAAAACGGGAGAGTCAAAAAGAATATGACTGACTGAAATCCTCCCATCACATATGCAACGCACATTTTTAGCATACTATGTTCGAGGGCATTTAATTTAAGTCTATTTATGAGACAAATGACCGACCTAAGACGCAAGTTATCCAGCCCAAAACGTACACAGAGAATATGATTAAGGTCAGAGAAGGAAACATGATGATGAGAAAATCCAGCATCTTCTTGTTTTTTTTCTAACATGTTTCCAGCATGCCTGTTCGACCAAAATATAATTCTCATCGACAGATAGTGGTATGTTCAGAGTATCAGCACAATCAAAACGCATTGCCGCAATTTTAGCAGCTCTATCAACCTTTTCATTGAATACTATATTGCAAGGAGAAGGTACCCAGCAAAAGGTGACAACAGTGCCTCTAGTAAAAGCGTGTCATATGTGTAATGAAGAACTAATAACTTCAGGTAACTGCATGTTTCGACATCAGCTACTTCAATATTTAAATAATTACAATTATTTTTTAATGAGATATGACACACACAAACAAACATGCGCGAGCACGCACATACTCACACACACACACACACACACACACACACACACACACACACACACACACACACACACACACACACACACACACACACACCACACACCAGTCTATTCATTTAATGGAAAAACCAGCGTAGGAACACAATGCCAGCTTTACGGGAATTTCCATTTTCTGAAAAACTGACTATACACTCTTTTAAGCCAACAAGTTGTGGTGTGAATGGTGTCTGACGTCTGTCTATCTGCCTATCTGTCTGTATGTCTGTCTTTATGTCCCTAAGGAAAGTGAATGTGCAAAACATAGCCTCTCCTTTCCAGGTGTAGTGATCGCTGAGGGGGCCCCTGCCTGGTAACGGGCAGGTGGTCACTTGCAATGGCCTCTCCTACATTACTGTGCCCGTAGCAACACCTTCCCGTGGTGCCCCCTGTTCTCACTGAGCTTGCTACGTCATGGCACGACCGAGTACCTGGCGGTATAACTGGGTCAGGGAGGTGAGCTGGCCCCCTTAACGTGCGGCACGCATGGCCCACCGTCGTGTGGATACACCCTGGTGCCCACGAACCAGCCTCCAAGCTATGGGCAAATAGCGAAGACTAAAATACCCTGCTGGCAGGCCTAAAGAACTGAGGGCTGGTGTATCCCTAATATATGGCTGGCTGAGCCTTCAACCACCAGTTGTAAATCTGCCTACGACCCGAGGACCTCGCTGTCACCGTCCCAGCTTGCTGGGCCATGGCAGATGAACCGCGAGTTTAAAGGGTGGGAACGGTACTGCGCGCACTGTCTCTCACCTTAAAAATCCTATGCCCAGGCCCAAGGACAAGTCCACGTCCCCCCCTCATCCTCCCTTTTTCCTACTATCCCCAAGCCCTGTAGCGATGGGAAAGGGGCGAATGCGGCAGGTGAAAGATGTCACTGGAAGCCGCAGTTCCAATCCTGCATGCAGGCGATTCAGGAGTATGGGTCGTCTGATTGTTGACCTGAGGATGACAACATCACCCGGCAGCACTCTGAATGACCAAGCAGCCCTCTTTAGGGATAGCACTGCTTGCTCCACACGGAGAGGGGCCTAGAAAAGGTGGCCTCACGAAAGCTCATCCTCATACCACCCAGTTGGCTAGCCGCGGTCAACGGGCATCTTTCCAAGCGGTCGAGCAACAACAAAGTCAAAGTCAAGTGGCTCCACACCTGCCTCCAAAGGTGTGACAGGTCTCAAACTGGCATGCTGGAACATCAGAACCCTGCTAGATACAGTAGATAGCAACCGTCCTGAACGACGCTCTGCTTTAGTTGCACACGAACTCTCGTGACTAAATATCGACATCGCGGCTCTTAGTGAAGTCCGCTTCCCAGATGAAGGTAGTCTCAAAGAACACGGCGCCGGTTACACCTTATACTGGTCAGGCAAGCCCCAATCCGAACGACGCCTTTCAGGTGTAGGCTTCATGATCAAGAACACCATTGCCTCAAAGCTGGAGAACTTACCAACAGGTCATTCAGACCGTATCATCTCCATGCGTCTGCCACTGGAGAACAAACAGCACATCACTCTTTTCAGTGTGTATTCCCCGACTCTTCAAGCAGACCCTGCAGACAAGAACAAGTTCTACTGTGACCTGCACAGCCTGGTAAGAAACACCCCTGCAGACGACAAGGTCATTATCCTTGGGGATTTCAATGCCAGAGTTGGCCGAGATTCAGAAGCCTGAAAGGGAATTCTGGGGAAACATGGATTTGGGAATTGCAATGACAACGGGCGTCTCCTGCTAGAGTTCTGCACTGAACTACAGTTAATCATCACTAACACAATCTTCCAGCAGAAGGACAGTCTAAAAACAACCTGGATGCATCCTCGGTCCAAACATTGGCACCTCATAGACTATGTCTTAGTGCGCCAGAAAGACCAAAGTGATGTCTTGCACACCAGAGTGATGCCCAGTGCAGAATGCCACACAGACCACGGCCTCGTGCAATGCAACCTCAGCCTTCACATCAAGCCAAAGTCAAAACGAGGAGGTCCCCCCAGAAAGAAACTCCAGGTTGGCAGCCTCAAGTCCGCTGAAGTGAAAGCTGAGCTACAGTCCAACCTCCAGTCAAAGCTGGAAGTCGAGGACTGCCCCTCTGACCCCTGTCCAGAAACGCTCTGGACCCGCCTAAAAACTGCCATCCTGCAGACCTCCGCAGAGGTCTTGGGCTTTTCCACTAAGAAGAACAAGAACTGGTTCGACGAAAATGACCAAGAAATACAAGATCTGCTGGCGAAGAAGAGAAGTGCCCACCAGGCTCACCTTGCACAACCATCTTGTCCAGCAAAGAAAGCTGCCTTTCGTCTTACATGCAGCAACCTCCAGCGCCAGCTTAGAGTTATCCAAAACGAGTGGTGGACTAACCTCGCCCAGAAAACTCAGCTCTGCGCTGACACAGGTGACTACAGAGGCTTCTACGAAGCTTTGAAGGTAGTCTATGGACCCTCTCACCAAGTGTTGAGTCCTTTGCGCAGCACTGACGGCCAGGCACTCCTCACAGATAAGATGTCCATATTGAACCGCTGGGCTGAACACTTTCAAACCCTCTTCAGCGCTGATCGCACTGTTGATGACGCAGTGATCCAACAGATCCCACAGCAACCAGTGAAAGAAGAACTGGACGAAGCCCCAACCCTGGAAGAGGTAACTAAAGCCATAGAACAACTGAAGAGTGGGAAGGCTGCAGGCGTCGACGGTATTCAACCAGAATTATGGAAAAACGGGGGCAAACACTGCACTGCAAGCTCCATGAATTTTTTGTTTGCTGCTGGGAGCAGGGAAACAATGAACAATGAACAATGAACAATGTTTATTCTTCAGGCCTCCAGCCCCTAGAATGGGGTCATACAAAGCATAGCAAAGCAAAAAAAAGCGAAATAAAGCAAAACGAAAATTGCTGTATAACATATGTGGCGACTGACAAGGCATGAAAAAAATGGGGAATGGGTTCTTCTTAATGCATTGAGCAAATGACCTCTTTTGAGTAATTATATTCTCCTTGTCAGTTCCCCAAGTTCTCAATAAAATCCTGCCGTACTTTTAAAGCATTGAAAAGATATAGGCTCAAATTGCGATTGGCTGTAATAGAACCATATTTCAGTAGATTTGTATATGGTTGATCTACAGGGTCTAAATATTTATGCCTTAGATTATCATAAAGAATACAAGTCTTTATAAAGTGCTCCTCATCTTCCAGTACATTACACAAATTACACATGTAGTCCGTATTCTTCTTAAAAGTTCTTCTAAAAGCTGATCCTTTAATCGGTAGCACACCAAGACGAAGTTTTACTAAACAGTCCCTAAAACATTTTATATCCATGTATTCAAAATACTGTTCACATTCAAAATTACCTTTAAACAGTCTATAGGTTTGATATATGTCTTTGACCATGACCGACCCATTCCACTCTTGTATATAAACATCTTTCATTCTTTGCTTAAACAGTGAAATAAAAGATTGCTCACAGCCAACTCCTTGTTGGAGCCATACATGCCCAAATCCAAGATTAAACAAAGCATTTTTAAGTAAAGTTACCCAACATGTTTTACCATATTCATCCATGTTAGCGAGCATTAAATATGCTTGCTTAGGAAGTCTATTTGTATCCATTTTTAAAAGCCTAAACCAATATCGAATACTCCTGACTGCACTATTTATATATAATGGATAACGTCCTGTTTCTCCATAAGCAAACTTATTTGGTACCCTGAGCGGTACACTTAGAAAACGTTTACATGCATATGAGTGTATCTTTTCAATATTACTCAGTCTGTGAAGTCCCCACATCTCAGAACCATACAAAAGAATTGGCAGTACCTGCGCATCAAAAATTCGGAAAAAACAATCCTTAGAAATGTCTTTTAGTTTTGATATATGTTTCACACATTGAACACATGCACGTCTCCCTTTCATTGCAAGAGCATCCACACCTCTGTTCACACTCATTTTTGTGGTAAACACAAACCCTAAATAACTGTATTCATTCACCACTTCTAGTACACTGCATCCAAGTTTCCATTTTTTCATTCTTACCCAAAAATCCACCTTTTCGAAAAACCATAACTTTAGTCTTATCGGTGTTAACCTTCAAAAACAAATTTTCACATGCAATGTTTAAATTGTTGATTTGATTTTGCAAACCTACTGCACTACTGGACAACAGAACTATGTCATCGGCAAACAAAAGGAGATATAATTCAAGTAAACCTGGCAAAAACTGAACACCATGAAGACCACTGTTGTCAACTACAGAAGCTATTTCGTTTACATACAAGGAAAACAATATCGGACTCAATATACATCCCTGTCTCAGACCTATTGGACAATCAAAAAAATCAGTAAGTCTGTCCTCTACATGGACACAAGACATGACAGATTCATACATAGCAATAACAGCATTTAAATATTTCCCCTGTATTCCATGCTGATTCATAACATCGAACAAAGGTTGTCGCTGAACAGAATCAAAGGCTTTCCTCAGATCCACAAAGCATGCATAAAGCTTTCCTCCTTTCTTTGATAAGCATTTTTCCACAACTGCTTGGAGTGTAAAAATATGGTCAGCTGTGGAATACCCCCGTCTGAATCCAGCCTGTGACTCCGTCAGTTTGTCATACTCTTCAGTCCACAGTACCAATCTTTTATTCAGTACTGATGTATAACACTTGCTAACCAAGCTCAGTAATGATACACCCCTATAGTTATCTGTCAGATTGTCATCACCTTTTTTGAAAATAGGTACAATAATTGCTTTTGCCCACTGGTTTGGGTAAATACCATGGTCAAACAAAATGTTGAACAATTTGGTTAAAAACTGCACAGCAATATTGTCTGCTAACTTTAACATTTCTGCCAAGATGTTATCCACCCCACAAGCCTTACCTCTTTTTAAATGTCGTATGGCATCAGCAACTTCTTTCTCAGATATAGGCTGGTTAAGCTGACTGCTTAAGTCATTACCGTCTGTCTGTGTGGATCCCCTGTCTGGTATCACACCGGTGTTTATCGTGTTATCATTAAACAACCGCTGAAAATGATTAAACCACTGTTCATCCGTTATATCTTTACAAATTTTTGATTTTCGTCCACCTGAAATTTGTTTTAGTTCTTTCCAAAACTTCCTGCTATTTTTACTAAGAGAAGCCAGGTACTTAGCTTTTTCACGCTTATGACTTGATTTCTTGCGTTTAATCAATTTTTTATACTCTGTTCGTGCTCTTACGTACACTAAATGGTCGTTATCTCCCTTGGATTGACGAAACTTTAACAGACATTGTCGTGCTTTATGTTTAGCATCTTTACATTCTGTGTCAAACCAAAGGGCGTCTTGCTGATCATTCCCAATGCAGACACGCTTTTTCATACATTCACTAGCTTGCAATAATATATCTGTGAAAGTTTCCAATGCCCCATTAATGTCACACTCCAACAACGAAAACGCATGTAAACACATATCTTGCATTTCATCAGAATGAAAAGTTGATAGAAAACTACTTTCCTTGGCATTATCCCAGATTAATTTATTGACCCATTTCTTACTGCTTTTACTTACTATGCACAGATCTTTTACACTATTACCTAACTTCAGCATGACAGGAAAATGTGGCGAGTCAATAAAAGCAACAACCTTTACAGCATGAACCAGATCAGCAACACACAGCTCTCTAGACATAATAATGTAATCAATTGAACTTCCCCCATTGGGTGAAACAAATGTCAACGACTCATCAAAACCAAACTGACACAAACCATTCAATATCACACAATCAAATATAGAACACACATTCAACAATTGTTTACCAAAAGCATTCACTTCTTTGTCATCAGATTTTCTCTCAAATAATAAGTCTGCTCCTTCACTCACCCCTCTGTGATTCCAGATTTCCTCATCCTCATCCACACTCATAGGCAAAGCATTCATACAACCTGTTCGTGCATTTAAGTCACCAATAATAATTAAAGAAAAGTCCCCTGCTGCTTCATGTAGATCCACAATACACTGTTCTAGCACTTCTATGCCATATCCATGGTCAGCTGTGTTCCAATATTTACTGTCATATGGGTGGATGTACAGACAGACCAAGAAAATATTTTTCTTAACATTAAATAGCAATTTATCTATTTCTAAAACTACCATGTGCTCATATTTTGTTTCAATTCTGTGCACAAACTTTGCCAAGGACTTGCGTACAAAAACAAGCACGCCACCAGAATTTCTATAACTGTTCGACAGTTTCACTGCTTTTGAGATATGGATATCATATTCACTGAATGCATGGTAAGTACAATTTTCAGAAGCTACAAAAGTTTCATTTAATGCAAAAACATCGTAAAACAACAATGACTGGGTTACATCTTTAATATCCAGTTTTTGCAACCAGCCATTGCAGTTCCAGGTACATATCTTTATTTCCCCTGGGCCTCGGCCACACCCCTATTTATTTTTACCTCCCCTCCCCCCTCTCACACCCCCACCCCCACCACACCCACTCTGCTGCTGTTTTGGCCCTCTGCTGACTGGTCTAACCCACTGCTGCAGTGTGTGTTTGTGTGTGTGTGTGTGTGGGGAGTTCCCCTGGCCCAGTGGTTGACACCGCTCGCGTTCTGTGGCGTGTGTTGACAGGGCTCCTTGATCCCAAACCCAGAGCAGAGGTACTGCTTCGCCGCCTGTCCGTTGCGCTTCGCGTGTCGCGTGCGTTCCGCGTGTCCCGTGCGCTCTGCTGCTGTGGCCTGTCACCTCTGTCAAGGCTGCACTGCGACCGGTTGGGTGGCCTCTGGGTCCGTGATACGTTCAGGTTCGGGTACTCCGACACTGGGAGCAAAAGCGTTTGCTGTGAAGATGGAGTGGATTCCACATCTTCCTCATCGCTTCTGAATTCAGGTGGAGGGAAGTCACTGAACTGATCATGTCTGTCGTCATGGAGGGCTGCTCTCTGCTCAGACATTCTACGTGCTTGTGTTTCACTTCTTCTTGTACTGTTTCTGTTGTACACAGAGTGGTTTTTCTTCAGAAGTGACACCTTGCTCTGACTGATGTCGTATGTAAAAACTCCCTCATCTGCAATCAGTTTGTCGAAACGCATCTTGGGTTTCTGCCCAGCCTCATACAGTTCCTGCGCCTTTTCTCTCAGTCCTTGGCGTTTCTGTCGTACAATGGCTGAAAAGTCCTCCCTGACATACACATTCGAGAACTTGTCTGATGACTTCAGATTCTTGGCACTTCTCAAAATCCTGTCTTTGTGTTTACAGGAGAGCAGTTTCACCACAATCGCATTGCCTTTCTGTGTTCTGTGCGCCCTTTCTATCATGATGTCGTCATGGATTCCAATCCCTTCCCTGATCACTGTCCTCACATGTCTCTCACAGTCCTCCCAGCTCTCCCTTTCTTGTGTCTTTTGCACTCCAAAGAAAAGCAGGTTGTTTCTTCTGCTGTGGTTCTCCAGTGAGTCACACTTCTGGATAATAGAGTCCAACTGTTCTCGTAGACTGTGATTTTCTTCCTGCAGCTGGTCACACTGGACTCGAAGATCTCTGATTTCCTCCTGGAACTGCTGGTGCTTCTCTTCTATGATCGCCATCTGAGCACTCACAAACATCTTCATGTCCTCCACTGCCCCCTCTATCCGGTCTGCATGCCTGTCGTGCTTCTCATCCATTTTCTTCATGCAGGTCTGCATGTCCATCATGCCCTTCAGGACAGTCTCCATGTCTCTGCCTCCTTGCTGTGGGTCAGGTCGTTCCCTGGCGTCATGGTAAGCACTTCCTCACAGCTACTTCTCTTGGATGGGGAAGGCTTCTGTGCCCCACTGGCATCTTTTGAGGGTGAGTCTGGTCCAGGATTGGATTCTACGTCGCCACATGTCATCAGGTAGCACGACAGGAAAACAAGGGCAACAGCTGTCAACATGCCAAACCTAGATGATCTGTACACAGGTCTCACTGAACTCTGGAAGACTGCTGTTTTGCACGAATACACTTCAGAGTCTACAGGCACGCACACAAAGTGTCTTTCCATTGTACCACATCCTCTACGCAGCAACAAAATGCCAACAGGCCTGAAGAAAGTCGATTTACGACCTAAAATGTTTATCAGGGTGCCAACAAACTTGCCTGTAAGCTGTCGGTGATGCTGTGCACTCACTGGCATAATGCCTGATCTCCAAGGCTTCTTCAAACACTGTGAAACTGTCTCAAAACTTGCTGTAGTTTACTAGAAAAGAAAAACACGTCGCCATGTTTTCAGCGTTCAACTTTGACCCCCTGGGAGCAGGGAAAGCTACCACAAAACCTTCGTGATGCAATCACAATCACCCTTTACAAAAACAAAGGGGAAAAATCAGATTGCTCCAACTACAGGGGGATAACTCTTCTCTCCATCGCTGGCAAAATCCTTGCAAGGGTTCTCCTCAACGGACTAGTACCTGCTGTTGCAGAACACCACCTCCCTGAGAGCCAGTGCGGCTT
>CM060343.1:37743945-37778945 GCA_030674155.1 Stramonita haemastoma
CTCTCTCTCTCTCTCTCTCTCTCTCTCTCCTCTCTCCTCTCTCTCTCTTCTCTCTCTCTCTCTCTCTCTCTCTCTCCTCTCTCTCTCTCTCTCTCCTCTCTCTCTCTCTCTCTCTCTCTCCTCTCTCTCTCTTCTCTCCCTCCCTCCCTCCCTCTTTCACACACACAGAGACACACACAGACACACACACACACACACACACACACACACACACACACACACACACACACACACACACACGCACGCACGCACACACGCACACACGCACACACGCACAAACACACAAACACACAAACACAGTATCACACACTCACACACTCACTCTCACACACTCACTAACTCACTCACACATTATGGACCTGACTTGCTTCTGGACTAGACTTAAGTTCTAGCTTTTAACTGTGTTCGTGGTATTTGTCTAGCATAGTTCTAGTTTGTCAGTAGTTTTTTATAGTAGTTTTCAAGCCTAGTTTTAACTGAGGGGTGTCAGTGTTTTAACAGGCACCTTGTCATACGGGAGAGAGCAACTGGAATCCCAACATCACCATGCACTTGTCGTGACAGGCTGCAAAAAATATCAGGTATTCATTTTTTTTTCCTCTTTGAATCTATCTGATTTTATTTTTTTCTCCTAGTATAATGTCTCTGTCTCTCTCTGGCTCTGTCTCTCTCTCACTCTCTCACACATGCTCTCACACACACTTACACACCACACACACACACATACACACACACACACACACACACACACACACACACACACACACACACACACACACACACACACACACACACACATACACAACACACACACACACACACACACACACACACACACACACACACACACACACACTCACCTCACACACTCACATACTCACACTCACACACCCACACACACACACACACACACACACACACACACACACACACACAACACAGAACAACAACAACAACAACAACAACAACAACAACAACAACGCGCGCACACACAGAACACACACCGAACACACATCGAACACTCACCGAACACACACACACACACACACACACACACACACACACACACACACACACACACACACACACACACACACACACACACACACACACATACACACACACACAATCAGTCAATCAATCAATCAATCACTCAATCAATCAATCTGAAAACTTTTTTTTTCTTTTCAGGTGTTATACTTTTCAAGGACATCTGTCAAGGACCACGACTGTGAACAACCACCAAGGACATCGCTTCACTCAGGGGAGAGAACTCTGCTATATTCAAAAGAGAACCCAAGTCGCTACAAGTGTGTGCTTTTTTTTTCTCCGCCTCGTCTTCTGTAGCATCGCCGTCCCACTGTTCCCACGCCGCTCATTTCTATCTTCCCACCACAGCCATACCCAGATTCGTTTTGTCTCATCCTCGGGTCGGAAGTCTACAAGGAGCCAATATATTTAGTTATGCCGTGGGGCCACCAGCCAGAGGGACCTTGCTCTGCTGCTGGGTCACCCTAGATGTGTTCAGATAATTAGAGCAATTTGAGGACTCTCAAAATAACATTAAACAAATATTGTTAACTGAATAAACCTCGACTGTGTGGTCCCAGTCTTTCCAATGAGCCACAGCACACTCACTCTGGGTTGGAGCGGCCGGTGTGATAAAAAAACAACAACAAAAAACTTTGACTCTTCTTGATTCAAACCTGCGTCTTTCCAGTCTGTAACTCGAGATGCTAACCACTGCGCCATGATCACTACAAGATTATACAGCAAGACAAAACAATGATGCTCGCAGCTGTTGGAGCTGTTGGTGGTTCCAGGCAACACATTTTTTAGGGTATATCAGCTACTTTGCTTTATTCGCTTTTTTTTTTTCGTTCGTGGGCTAGAGCTCCGAGGTTCACTAATCGTGATATTTTCTGTATGTGACCATTTTTTTTTCCAAATGTTAAGGTATCGACTCAAATGATGGGAGCAAATACCTTTTCAAGGCTGCAGCTTTGTAGAAGTATTGTTTGAGTGAGAAGACAGCGAGATGGTAACAGAATAGCATATGCATATATAACAAGACTTTTTTTTTCGGAGAGAATGCGTACAAAGCAGCACATAGAAAGGGTGGCGGAAGAGAAATGCAAGAAAATGGACAATAGATTTGGTGAAAAAAAATAGTTGTGAATTTCTATTTTATGTTGCATGAAGGTAATCGAACATAGTACCTTGTGACTGTTGTATGAGGTTTTTTTTTTGTTTTTTTTTTAATGAATGGGATAAAGTGATTGTTTTGCACAATACTCAGTTCTTGACGAAATTTCTATTGAGTTCTTTTAAAGTTTTTTATTATGAAAATGAGCACTTAAAAAAAAAGTATTTTTCAAAAACTGTTTTTTTACAAAAATAATCAAATGATTCCTGTATTTATCATCGAGTCTATTGCAAGTTCATTATTTCTTTAAGACTTCCGACGAATTTTCTTAATAGTTCGCAATGGTAAGAATAAATCTCGACTTAACGATTGAAGTTGATTTAAACATTGTTTGTAAGCATACACCTGTATGTACCTTGTGGTACTGGCGATCATTCTTTAAAAAGTCTTTTCATCCTAATTATACAATCGATCAATGAAAATAGTGTGCTCGTGCTTATCTGCCCCTTGATGCTTGTAACTAGCAATCTTTGTAATGTGTGGGGGCTTTTTAATACGACAAAATCTGTTATAGGAAAATAAATGTTTTAAACATATACAACCAATGGGCTGCCAGGTGTCATACGTCGAAAATTAAAACAAAAAAATAGCTAAACTGATTAGCCAATGCCTTTTGCTTGAGAATAAATATGGATGTTTTGTGAGTTTTTTTTAGTTATACTTAGTTTTAGTCATTTGTTTTTAAATTATTGTGATCATTTGTATGTGTGATAATTTGCCAGTGGTTTACGTATTCGGTTCTACTGTAGTGTCAAATACATCGATCAAAATCTTAGTGTGAATTAAGATGGAAATTCACTCCTCCCCCTTCCCCCTCCCATTTTTTTTCTCAGCAACAACTGGGGTTCACCAATTCAATTATCCGCTTATGCAATTGCTTTTTGACTACTATTTAAGTAGCAATATTTAAGATTCAAAGATGATTTCTCAAATTTGTAGTTGAGTTTATTTCGCAAAGCAATGTTATATAATTTTGAGGACAATGTGTAGTGTGTGTGGGGGGGGGGGGGGGGGGGGGAGTAAACAGGATTGTGGAAGACATCAGGTTAGAAGCAGAGGCAAGCAAGGGAAAAAGTGTTTAAGAGGGGAATGGATATACATAAAGAGCACTTTGAATAGAAAAAAAGGGCTGGATGATGTTTTCTACATGGCAGATTTTTCTTTGCCAGTTCTTAGTCTATATTTCCGAAAATCATCAATGGCTAGACTTTTGCATAAAATGCAACCACTTTCGCCATCCATTAAAGTAGCCACACTCCAACTTGAGGGATTCCCATGACTTATTTTAGTCTCTTTTTAATCAATAGATGAATGATTTTATTTTAATAAAGTCTTGGGCCGGAAACCACTAAAATAACAAGATCGGATAATCTATGGGCTCTGAAGTCCAGAGCATGGCCTCAGCTTTTCAGAAAATTGATGATTCTGATTTAAACCCCATTTAATGGGGCTGTGCACGTGACATGAAATAGAAAACCACCCTGTCTATAGCGGCATGCCCTTTGTCCATGTGCTGTTGTGTCCGCATGCCCTCTAACAGTCAGACCGACCAGCATGAGACAACCCTTACCATGCCTGCTACTAACTCTTAACTCTAACCCTGACATTAATTAACCTCAACTCTTAACCCTGGCCCCACATGTGGACACAAAAGTCAAGTGGATCAGAGGGTATAAAGCTCACTGACATAATGGATAAAGATATGTTGTTTTTGGGGGGGTTGAATAAAATTGAATTACTTATTGACAGTAAATGGATAGACCCACAAGTTCGACAAAATCAAAGGGAATAACAAACGCAAACAAAAGTGATTAAAAAAATTAAGTGCACCAACATTAACTTGGAAATGCTCATTCTAATCAAATATGCTTCTTTCAATGTCATTCCTCGGCTAGAGCTCCAAGGTTTATCAATGAGGTGTTCTCGAAGAAGAAAGGTGTAATGACTGAGGAAGGTGATAAAACTCTGGTGCTTTTGAGATAACGTATTTGTATTTTTGAGATGGAGAAAGTATTCCTATTCAGGCTATTTTTGTTTTAAAGTTTTCGTCTTCAGATCAATTTTGTTAAGATAATCAAGTACTTATATTCGTAGTCCATTGGATTGGGGCAGGCAGTAAACTTTGTGACTATGCTCAGTGGAGGCAAACATACTAGAAACATAGATTAAAAAGAACAAAAATATTGCTGATTTAGGATGCCTACAATGATTTGAAATGAGATGTAGGGTTTAGAAAAAAAGAAAAAAAAAGGTATTTAAAATTGAATGTGGGGGCGCTTGTTTTAGAATGTGTGTGTGTGTGTGTGTGTGTGTGTGTGTGTGTGTGTGTGTGTGTGTGTGTGTGTGATAATGGACTAAGCACCTGTTGCATTTTGTATTCAGTCCCCGTGTATAAGCAGTTTGGTAAAATTGTTCATTCTTCCCAGGGGCACACAATGGCCTAATCTTCCGAAGAACAGCATAGGGGTAATGTGCACGCAATATATTCTGCGTTATTTTACACCCAGAATCTTCGTGTATAGTCTCATCCCAAGGACAGTTTGTGTAGATTTGTATTTGTACTGCAGTTAAATCTATGGAATGGTATACCACTGGTATTTTGTCACCTGATTTGAGTGTGTGGCTTCTTTTTATTGGGGGTGTGAACTGAAAATTGACACTTATTGAAAGTACATGAATGTTTCTACTTATGAATTGTTAACATGTGTTAAAATCGGGATTTGCAGAGTTTTTGTCGATTGAAAAAAAACATTTGGGGAAAGATGCAGGAAGAGGAAACATGGGAATTTCTCTACCAAACAACCCACATTTTTATACATTTTACTTTACAAAGCCAAGTATATTCCAAGAAATAAAAATGCTTTAAATTCTATGTGTATAAGATGACCAGCATCTTGACCTTGTGTGTCCTATCTTCGCTTTGCTGTAGGTCAAATACACCACTACTACCCAGGTCATAGCACTTTAACCCCATTCCCCTTTCCCCCCACCCCAGATAGCAGTCTGTGATTTCTATGGTCAGCACAGTTTTCTTCTGTTCAATTTGAATAGAAAAGTGAGAAAAAGGGAGAGGGAGAGGGAGCAGAGACAGAGAGGTCTTAAGGTTGTTTTTTTTTCAGGGGAGGAAGACTAATAGGAAAAAAAATCGAAAAAAGGAAGGAAAGGAGAATTATGTTGGAAAAGCAGCTAGAGGCCCCAAACCAAAAACCAAAATATAATTTTCCTTTTATTCTTTTTTTCGAATTTTTTGGCAATTATTGGCTAGGTTTGTACTGAAGGAAAGATGCTTCATTGATCAATGCTCAGTGCTTCATGATATACTATCGGCGTTTGGAACAACCTTTGTACAATTACCTTTTTTTTTGTAAACGGTAAAATTTTAGGTGAAATGGAATGATCATTTGTGTTAATTTGTCGTAATTTTCTGAAGTATTGCACTTTAAAATTCTTCCAAAGCCCCAGCACATAAAATCTGTGGAACGTTTTATAGGTGATTACTGCAATAGTGTAGTGTAGTGCAGCTTTGCACGTTTTGGGTTTTTTATTTTTTGTTTTATTTTGCTTTTTTCTTGTGTGCTCTCATGAAGCCTGACTTGTGTAAGAGTAAAATAAATGGTTTAGCGTGAGTTTTTTTGTGATTGGTTGTCGACTGTTTAAAAGTTGAAGGCAATACTTGGCTGTACTTTTTTTTTACTTTTCATTTTAATTTTCCTTTTTTGTGTGCTCTCATGAAGCCTAACATGTGTAAGAGTAACAGATTGTTTAGCGTGGTTTTTTTTGTGATTGGTTGTAAACTGTTTACAAGCTGTACGAAATACGCGGCTGCAGTGTTTTATTTTTATTTATTTCTTGTTGTTTTTTTGTGGGATGGGTGTTTGGCTGTAGGTGTCTTTTTTGCTGCTATAAATCAAGATCAAGTAGAAGAAACTGGAGCATTTCAGAAATCAGTGCTGGTGGACAGCCCAGTCTTGTGTCTAAATTACTTTTCCCATTTTTCTCTTTTCGTGGATCAAATCTTTGACATTGGTTCTTGACAATCAGTATAGACTTAATTACCAAAGGGCGATCTTCCTTTTATTTTATTTTTTGAGGGGGAGTGATGTGTTTAGTTTGAAGTACTGAGCGCAGAGTGAAACAGTTTAGTACTGAAACCCTTTTTCATGGTCATACCATTTTTCCAAACATATCATCATCCTTTCTTTAATGAATTATGCGTTGCTATAAGGATCACATTCTTTGTTCTTTCTTTTGCTGGCATTACCGTTTAAATACCAACTTTGGGGGTATAATATGTGACGCTCCTTTATGAAATGAATCACTTGTCAGCTGGCCCATTTTTCTGTTAGGAGCCATTTTAGGCAGGTGGGGGTCAGGTTGTCAATTTTAATATTTCTATTTATTAGAAAACTATAGCCAGTGTTTCCTCTTGTATAATAAGGTACACGTTTGTTTTCTTTTGATATCAAACATATTTTGTTCAAAATCCATTATCATCACTTCCCACAGTCTCACTTCTCAATTTGCATTCACTTATAGAGTTGTCCAATTTTAATCTTTTTTTTTTTTTAGTGAATAGCCTTTTATTGTAGATTAATAGTTGATGGCTATTTTCTAAAACTTTTCATCGTCAATGATTGATTGTGTGTTGCAAAGGTCGAATGCAAGCGCTTTGATTTGTTTTTGCAAGACACAGCGCAATATAAATGCCATGCATTATTATTATTATTATTATTATTATTATTATTATTATTATTATTATTATTATTATTATTATTATTATCATTATCATTATTATCGTTGTTGTTGTCATAATCATCATCAATGATCATCATCTCCTCATCATCATCCACCATGATCATCCGTCGTCATTATTTATCATCATCCACCAATCACCATCACAAATCATCAAAATCGAGCGTCATCATCATCATCATCGATCACCAATCGTCATTCCTTGTCATAGTCATCATCATCCACCGTCATTACCAATCATACTTATTCGTCATCCATCATCGAGGTTTCACCCATAATCCATCATTGCCATCACCATCACCATCACCACCACCACCACCACCACTACCACCACCACCACCACTACCACAACCACAACCACCACCATCATCATCATCATCATCATCATCATCATCATCATCATCATCGTCGTCATCGTCATCATCGTCATCATCATCACCATCATCATCATCATCACCATCATCATCATCATCATCATCATCATCATCATCATCATCATCATCATCATCATCATCATCAATAGTCATCAATCGTCCTGAATAGTCATTAATCATCAATAGTCGTAGATTGTCATCATCAAGCACCATCATCACCATCAATCGTCAACCATCAATCATCATAATCCACCGATACCGTCCATCATTCATCCATCATTTGCCCACAATAAATCATCATCCATCATCATCGGCATAATCATCCCATCATCTTATTTATCATCTGTCCATTGTCATCATCATCATCATCATCATCATGTCAATACCAAAAAATATCTCTGCCCCAAAGTGACTATGTAGTGACACCACAAATCTTATCGGGGCAGTTGCTTCGGTTTACTTGTAGGTCACTATTCCAAAACAGTGAATTTATTTTTCACCTTCAAAACCAGGATGGTATAATTGTTATGTGTACCATTTATTATCAACCTCAACAGCATAGTTCAAATCATGGTTGTGACCTATGACCTTTCTGTGAAGTTCTTTGACAATGGTTTGTAATGGCACATGGTAGTTTGAGGTTGCAGTTGATTGCAGCTGAAGTTGTAGATGGGCCCCTATGTATTTGCTGCCCCCCACCCCCACCCATATATTTGCTGCCCCATGTATTAGCTGCCCCATGTATTAGCTGCCCCATGTATTTGCCACCTCCCCCATTTACTTACTGCCCCCCTTTTTTTTTGCCTCCCCTCATCCCTATTTATTTACTGCCCCACAATTATTTGCTACCCCCCATTTACTTGCTGACCCCTCCCCCCTCCAATTATTTGCTACTCCCCATTTATTGGCTGTCCCTCTCCCAATTTATTTGCTCCCCCCAATTATTTGCTACCCAACCATTTCTTGCTGCCCCCCTCCCCCTTTTATTTGCTGCGCCCTCCCACCCCTCCCCAACCCCAACCCCCGTCATATTTCCTAACATTTAGGATCAATATGCATTAGGGTTTTTTGTTTTCTTTTACCAATATATTGTGCAGGAAGCTGCTTTCCAATTTATTATACTTCCAGGAAAGGTGAACTGGAACCCTATGGTTCAGAAGCATGTTGAGTTGTTTTGTTTTTGCTTTAGGGTTGCATATATTTGTGTTCAAAACCCAGTTAAGTATGTTCAAGAATCTCAAGTGTAAATAGCTATGTGGATAAACATTTCCAGGTGATTGAATCACCTTTATCATTATGTTGTAAAATGCAAACTTGTCTATCATAATCAATTTTGCGTGTTAATGTAGAGGAGCAGCAACAGACATTTTTTGTTGTATGCGATGCTTCCATTTTCTATGTATTTCATAGCAAAGTTGATTTCTGTTTTATATCTAGTGGTAAGCACACACCTTTGGCACTTTGACTTCCTTACTTTTTCCTAAAAAGAAATGTCAGTTTGCAAAATTTTGTCTCTTCTGAAGTTATTTTTGCACTCCCTGTTAAGAGTGTCTGTACTTTCTGACTGTAAAGGTAACATGGCTGAAATTAATAAACCATTTTTTCTTTAATTGAAGCATATTGGAAGTAATGTCAGATATATTTTCTATTGTTTTCCTTCTTTGAACACTGGACAGCAACTAGAGTCTGTGACATGAGGGCCCCCCATTTATTTGCTGCCCTCCCCCATGTATTTACTGCGCTCCTTTTTTTTTTTTTTTTACTGGTCCCCCATATATTTATTTGCTGGCCCCTTTCTTTGATTCCCCCTACCCCATTATTTGCTTTCCCCTTCACCATTTATTTGCTGCTTTATTTATTTGCACCCCCTTCCCCCAAATTTATTTCCCACCCCCTTTATTTCCTGCCCCCTTCTCTTGTTTATTTGCTTCCTCCCCCCATTTATTTCTTGCTCTCTCCCCCTATTTGTTTGATGTCCCCTCATTTATTTGATGCCCCTCCATTTATTTGATGCCCCTCCATTTATTTGATGCCCCTCCATTTATTTGATGCCCTTCCATTTATTTGATGCCCCTCCCATTTACTGGTTGTTCCCTCCCATTTATCTGCTGCCCATTCCCCCCATTTATTTGCTGTCCCATCCCATTTATTTGCTGTCCCATCTCATTCATGTGCTGTCCCCTCCCATTTACTTACTGTCCCCTCCCATTTACTTACTGTCCCCTCCCATTTACTTACTGTCCCCTCCCATTTACTTACTGTCCCCTCCCATTTACTTACTGTCCCCTCCCATTTACTTACTGTCACCTCCCATTTACTTACTGTCCCCTCCCATTTACTTATTGTCCCCTCGAGGCTATTAATTTGCTGCCACCCCCTTGCCCCCTCCCCTCCTGTTTCCTGATATTTAAGGGTAATAAGTTATTTATATGCATCAGGGTTTTGGTTGTTGTTTTCGTTCTTACCAATATATTGTGTATGATGCTCCTTCCCCCTATGTATTTGCTGCCCCTCCCCCCATTTATTTGCTGCCCCCTCCTCACATTTATTTGATGCCCCTCCAATTTACTTACTGTCCCCTCCCATTTACTTACTGTCCCCTCCCATTTACTTACTGTCCCCTCCCATTTATTTAATGTCCCCTCCCATTTACTTATTGTCCCCTCCCATTTACTTATTGTCCCCTCCCATTTTATTACTGCCCTCCCATTTACTTATTGTCCCCTCCCATTTACTTATTGTCCCCTCCCATTTTATTACTGCCCTCCCATTTACTTACTGTCCCCTCCCATTTATTTACTGCCCCCTTTCCCCATTAATTTGCTGCCACCCCCTTGCCCCCTCCCCTCCTGTTTCCTAATATTTAAGGGTAAATAGTTATTTATATGCATCAGGGTTTTGGTTGTTGTTTTCATTCTTACCAATATATTGTGTATGATGCTGCTTTCCAATTAATTGTACTTCCAGGAAAATATGAACTGGAACCCAATCATTCAGTAACATGCTATTTTTCTTTTGCTTTAGGGTTGCATGTGTTTTTTGTGTTGCAAGCCCTGTTAAGCATGTTCTAGAATAACAAATGTAAATTATGTGGGATAAACATTTCCTATGATATCTAATTGCCTCTAATAATATCATAATGTCATAAGATGCGAACTTGTCTATCAGATAGGCAGATAAGATGTTGCAGGTTAGTGTAAAGGAGCAACAAAAGATGTTCTTATTGTATGCAATGCTTCCATAATCCATGCATTTTATAACAAAAGTTGTTTTATATCTAGTGGTGAGCACACACCTTTGGCACCTGACTTCCTAACTGACTCCCCCCAAAAAACTATGGATTAGCAAACTCAGCCTTCTTTGAAACTTAAGTGTCTGCACTGACTGTTCAGTGTCTGTGCTTTCTGGCTGTAAAGGTAACATGGCATTTTTTTTTTCTTTAAGCATATTGGAAATGTCACTGTGGTGCTGATATATTTTCTTTGATTCTTTTCTTCAAACACACAGACAGCAACTAGTGTCTGTTACATGAGGGAAAATTTGTCATGCTGCCATTACTTGCTGCCCCTTTATTTTGCTGCACCCCCCCCCCCTCCGATTTGTTTGCTTCCACCATTTATTTACTGCCCCCCTAAATTATTAGCTTCCTCCCCCAATTTATTTGCTACTCCCTCTATTTGCTACCTTGTCCCAACTACTTGATGCCCCTCCCAACTATTTGATGTCCCTCCCAACTATTTGATGCCCCTCCCAATTATGTGATGCCCTTCCCACTATGTGATGCCTTCGTCCCAATTAATTGATGCCCCCCTCCCAATTAATTGATGCCCCCCTCCCAATTATTTGATGCCCCCCCCTCTCAATTAGTTGATGCCCCCCCTCTCAATTAGTTGATGCCCCCCTCCCCATTATTTGATGCCTCCCTCCCAATTAGTTGATGCCCCCCTCCCAATTATTTGATGCTCCCCTCCCAAATAGTTGATGCTCCCCTCCCAAATAGTTGATGCCCCCCTCCCAATTATGTGATGCCCCTCCCAATTATGTGATGCCCCTCCCAATTATTTGATGCCCCCCTTCCAATTATTTCATGCCCCCTCCCAATTATTTCATGCCCGCCTCCGAATAACTTGATACCCCCCCTCCCAACTATGTGATGCCCCCTCCCAATTATTTGATGCCCCCTTCCCAATTATTTGATGTCCCCCTCTCAATTATTTGATGCCACCCTCCCAATTATTTGATGCCCCCCTCCCAATTATTTGATGTCCCCCTCTCAATTATTTGATGCCCCCCTCCCAATTATTTGATGGCCCCCCTCCCCTCTATTTGATGCTCCCGTCTATTTGATGCCCCCCTCCCCTCTATGTGATGCCCCCCTCTATGTGATGCCCCCCTCTATTTGATGCCCCCCTCTATTTGATGCTCCCGTCTATTTGATGCCCCCCCTCCCCTCTATGTGATGCCCCCCTCTATTTGATGCCCCCTCTATTTGATGCCCCCTCTATTTGATGCCCCCCTCTATTTGATGCTCCCGTCTATTTGATGCCCCCCTCTATTTGATGCCCCCCTCTATTTGATGCCCCCCTCTATTTGATGCCCCCCTCTATTTGATGCCCCCCTCTATTTGATGCCCCCTCTATTTGATGCCCCCCTCTATTTGATGCCCCCCTCTATTTGATGCCCCCCTCTATTTGATGCCCCCCTCTATTTGATGCCCCCTCTATTTGATGCCCCCCTCTATTTGATGCCCCCCTCTATTTGATGCCCCCTCTATTTGATGCCCCCCTCTATTTGATGCCCCCCTCTATTTGATGCCCCCTCTATTTGATGCCCCCTCTATTTGATGCCCCCCTCTATTTGATGCCCCCTCTATTTGATGCCCCCCTCTATTTGATGCCCCCTCTATTTGATGCCCCCCTCTATTTGATGCTCCCGTCTATTTGATGCCCCCCTCTATTTGATGCCCCCCTCTATTTGATGCCCCCCTCTATTTGATGCCCCCCTCTATTTGATGCCCCCTCTATTTGATGCCCCCGCTCCCAATTATTTGCTGCTCCCCTCTCCCATTTCCTAATATTCAAGGGAGGATAAGTATTCAAACACTGTATGCATTTTTTTTTAAGTTTAACCACTATGTTGTGTAAGAAGCTGCTATCTAATTGATTGTGCTTCCAGAAAAATGAATTGGAACCCCATGGTTCAAAAGCAAGCTTTTGTTTTGCTTTAGGGTTGCATGTATTTTTTGTGTTCCAAGCCCGGTTAATCATGCCCTAGAATCTCAAGTGTAAATTATGTGGATAAACATTTCCAATTAAATCAAACACCTGTTTTGCTAAATCATAAGATGCGAACTTGTCTATTCGAATAAGTAGAGAAAATGTTGCAGATTTGTTTAGGGAAGCAACAACAAGTTTTCTTGCAGTATGCAATGCTTCATTTTCTATGTAGTTTATAACAAAGTTGTTTTATATCCAGTGGTGAGCACACACATGTGGCACCTGACTTCCTAACTGGCTCCCCCCCTTAAGTCCTTCGGATGAGACTTTAAACCGAGGCCCCGTGTGCGAACGCACGCAGAACATCTTGCGCACACGTTAAATCCTGTTCCGCTTTTCGTAAGAGAAGGCCATCGTGTGCCGGTGGGAACAGATGACAATATTTACAAAACTGCATACACACGGGGACCGGATGAAAGAAAAGCACATGATTGCTTATTCTGTTATCCTCGATATAAAAGAATAAATAAATAAATAAATAAATAAAAAATATGGATTAGCAAGCTCAGCCTTCTTTGAAACTGAAGATTTGCACTGACTGCTTAGTGTCTTTACTCTCTGGCTGTAAAGATAACATGGCGGAAATTAAGAAGCAACTTTTTCCCCTTTAGTATAAGCATATTAGAAATGAGGTCATTGTAGTCCGATATATTTTCATTCTTTTTTTTCCTTTTTCGAGCAATCCGACAGCAACAATTGTTACATAAGGGAAATTACGCCATGCTGCCGTTATTTGTAGCCCCCCCCCCCCCCCCTATTCCCATCCCCCAATTTATTTGCTACCCCCCTATTTATTAACTGCCCACCTTATTTATTTGCTGTCCCCTCTACCCCTATATTTACTACCCTTCCCCCCCCAACGTATTTGCTGCCCTCTCTCCCCCCATGTATTTGCTGCCCTCTCCCCCCATGTATTTGCTGCCCTCTCTCCCCCCCCCCCCATGTATTTGCTGCCCTCTCTCCCCCACCCCCATGTATTTGCTGCCCTCTCTCCCCCCCCCATGTATTTGCTGCCCTCCCCCCCCCATGTATTTGCTGCCCCCTCCCCCCCACGTATGTGTTGCGCCCTCCCCCCATTTATATACTGCCCCCCATTTATTTACTGACCCCTTCATGTATTTGCTACCCCCCATTTATTTACTGATCCCATTTATTTGCTGACCCCTAATTACTTATTTTCCCCATTTACTTCCTGCCCCCCCCCCCCCAATTATGTCCTGCCCCCCATTCATTCATTCGCTATCCCCTCCCCCATTTATTTGCTGCCATCCCCTCCTAGTTGCTGATATTTAAGGGTCAATAGTTATAAGCATTAGGGATTTTTGTTGTTTGTTTTTTCCCCAATATACTGTGTACGAAGATGCTTTTCAATAGATTGTACTTCTGGGAAAATGAATTGGAACACCATTGTTCAGTAGTATGCCAAGTTGTTTTTGTTTTGCCTTAGAGCTGCATGTGATTATTCGTGTTCCAAACCCAGTGAAGCATGTTCTAGAACACCAAGTGTACATCATGGGATAAACATTATTTGAATGGATTGATTGCCGTTAGATGTGAACTTGTCTATTAGAATATGCATAGAAATTGGTGTATGCTAGTTTAGAGGACCAGCAACAGATATTTGTTGTATACAATGTTTCCATTTTCTATGTGTTTTATATTAATTAGTGGTGAGCACATACCTGTGGCACTTGACTTCCCAACTGCCTTTTTTTATTAAAAAAATGGATTAGCAAACTCGGCCTTCTTTGAAACTGAAGTGTTTACACTGACTGTTCAGTGTCTGTGTTTTCTGGCTGTAAAGGTAACATGGCTGAAAGTAAGAAACTTTTTTTTGTTTTTCATTCGTTTAATCATTTTGGAAATATCGTCAGTGTGGTGCGATGTTTTTTTTTTTCTTTTCTTTCCTGCCCCCCCCCCCAAATTTATTTGCTGCCCCCCATATTTATACTGGCTCCCGTCATATATTTGCAGCCCCCCCCTCCAATTATTTGCTGCCAACTCCCCCTCCGTCTTATTTGCTAATGTTTCAGGGTCAATAGTTATTCATATGCATTGCAGGTTTTGTTGTTGTTTTTTAACCAATACATTGTGTAGGAAGCTGCTTTCCAATTGATTGTACCTCCAAGAAAAATGAATTGGAACCATGGTTCAGTAGCATGTTAAGTTGTTTTTGTGTGTGTTTTTTTCTATATTGTTGTGTTCCAAGCTCAGTGAAGCATGTTCTAGAATATCAAACGTAAAAGTTATGTGAATAAACATTTTTATTTGAATCGAATCATTGTCGTTAGATGCGAACTTGTCCATCCGAATAATTAAAAAAAACATGTTGCAGGTTAATTTAGAGAACGAAATAAAAAGAGAACTTAGAAATATTTGAAAATCACTGTTAAACCATGATGAAAATGTCATAAAAATAAAAACAGAAAATGCTACCAAATGTTTTTGTTCGGAGTTGTATTCCAGATTGACTGTGTTTACTAATGTAGTGTATGTGCATATGATCGGATTGATACTTTTTGTCTGTCTTTCTGTCTGTCTGTCTGTCTGTCTGTCTGTCTGTCTGTCTGTCTGTCTGTCTGTCTGTCTGTCTGTCTGTCTGTCTGTCTCTCTCTCTCTCTCTCTCTCTCTCTCTCTCTCTCTCTCTCTCTCTCTCTCTCTCTCTCTCTCTCTCTCTCTCTCTCTCTCTCTCTCCCAAACCCTTGTAATAAATTATGCACCCTATCAGTCATTCATATAAATGCACAACAATTTTTGAAACGGCCAGATGTTTTCAAATGCCTGTCAGAAATAAGCAGCAGTGCATAAGACATAATTCAAGCACATCTACAAAAGCATAGGCCTTAAAAATATGGTCTTAATAAGGTTGTATTGTACAGTGTGTGCGTGCATGACTGTGTGTGAGTATGTGTGTGTGTGTGTGTGTGTGTGTGTGTGTGTGTGTGTGTGTGTGTTTATGCGGTGCATGCGAGCGTGCGTAAATGAATGCGAGTTTGTGCATCAGTGCATCCATACGAATTGTTTGGGTTTCTTTTCTTTCTTTCTCTTTTATAAACAGAAGGAGAGAAGGTGTACCTCCAGTGACCTGTTCGTTTACTTACCCCTTGTTCCATAATCTTAATCTTAGTGATTGTCAGATTGTTGTTTTGTAGTTGTGCTTTTTGCGAAAGCGTTCCTTCTTGATTTGTTGATAGTCCCTAATCAGGGCCAGAGGAAAATGGTTTATGCAAATGCTTATCTGTAGCCCTTGGGAAAAATCTCTCTGTCTCTCTGTGTCTCTCTGTCTCTGTCTCTGTCTCTGTCTCTCTGTCTCTGTCTCTGTCTCTGTCTGTCTCTGTCTGTCTCTGTCTCTGTCTCTGTCTCTGTCTCTCTCTCTCTCTCTCTCTCTCTCTCTCCTCTCTCTCTCTCTCTCTCTCTCTCTCTCTCTCTCTCTCTCTCTCTCTCCCTCTCTCTCTCTCTCTCTGTTTGTCTGTCTGTCTGTCTGTCTGTCTGTTTGTCTGTCTGTCTGTCTCATATTCGTATTCTCTCCTTCTCCCCCCTTTCAGTCAGTGGACGTCCTCACGACAAGACCTAGTCAAGGAGGTTCCAGTGTTCCTTCTCTAACCGGTGATCTGTGATGTGGTGTATCACACCTGTGTTAAAGAGTCAAAGTGGTGATGTGGTGTGGTGTATCACACCTGTGTTAAAGAGTCAAAGTGGTGATGTGGTGTGGTGTATCACACCTGTGTTAAAGAGTCAAAGTGGTGATGTGGTGTGGTGTATCACACCTGTGTTAAAGAGTCAAAGTGGTGATGTGGTGTGGTGTATCACACCTGTGTTAAAGAGTCAAAGTGGTGATGTGGTGTGGTGTATCACACCTGTGTTAAAGAGTCAAAGTGGTGATGTGGTGTGGTGTATCACGCCTGTGTTAAAGAGTCAAAGTGGTGATGTGGTGTGGTGTATCACACCTGTGTTAAAGAGTCAAAGTGGCGATGTGGTGTGGTGTATCACACCTGTGTTAAAGAGTCAAAGTGGTGATGTGGTGTGGTGTATCACACCTGTGTTAAAGTGTCAAAGTGGAGATGGGGTGTGGTGTATCACACCTGTGTTAAAGAGTCAAAGTGGTGATGTGGTGTGGTGTATCACACCTGTGTTAAAGTGTCAAAGTGGTGATGTGGTGTGGTGTATCACACCTGTGTTAAAGAGTCAAAGTGGTGATGTGGTGTGGTGTATCACACCTGTGTTAAAGTGTCAAAGTGGTGATGTGGTGTGGTGTGTCACACCTGTGTTAAAGAGTCAAAGTGGTGATTTGGTGTGGTGTATCACACATGTGTTAAAGAGTCAAAATTGTGATGTGGTGTGGTGTATCACACCTGTGTTAAAGAGTCAAAGTGGTGATGTGGTGTGGTGTATCACACCTGTGTTAAAGAGTCAAAGTGGTGATGTGGTGTGGTGTATCACACCTGTGTTAAAGAGTCAAAGTGGTGATGTGGTGTGGTGTATCACACATGTGTTAAAGTGTCAAAGTGGTGATGTGGTGTGGTGTATCACACCTGTGTTAAAGAGTCAAAGGGGTGATGTGGTGTGGTGTATCACACCTGTGTTAAAGTGTCAAAGGGGTGATGTGGTGTGGTGTATCACACATGTGTTAAAGTGTCAAAGTGGTGATGTGGTGTGCTGTATCACACCTGTGTTAAAGAGTCAAAGTGGTGATGTGGTGTGGTGTATCACACCTGTGTTAAAGTGTCAAAGTGGTGATGTGGTGAAGTATTGAAATGATTATGTGAAGTGACTGTTCGCACCCAGGTTGTGAGTGAGTGTCAACTGCTGTAGAATTCGTGTATCATATACATTTTACATGAATGTAATTCAGTTGTAAGCAAAATAGGTAATGTGAACATGAGCTAGACAGAATCTATGTGAGGGCCACATCAAACCTTCCCTCCAAATGAGGGCTGGTTGGTGGCTCTCCTTCTTCGCACTGCCGTGACTTCTTTAATTTTTGTTCTACTGCCGTGACTTTTTTTTTCAAATCTGTGATGTGATTCTGTACTACCTCCAACACACCTTCCACAATACGACTGACAACAAGATCAGAAAGTGCAAAACATTCTTTGTCATAAGAAAACATTAAATTTACTAAAAACAGTCCTCAAGTAAAATTCGTAGCAGCTCCCAAACACCTACCTACATGGAGAACAGTGCGGCACAACAGATATATAGACACTCTAAAGTCACAAACTGCAACAACCACATGGCAAGACTTAACACAATCAAAAGATATAATACCAGATCTAGACATTTACTTAGCCACACTTCCACCACAACTTTTCAAAACATCCCTGCAGCTCTTCTTTGACAATACAAAACTACTTACAATCACAATATTTCACCCGACAGGGACCATATTGATACAAAGAAATACATGCCAGGAAGGGTTGGAGACAGAATTTGACATTTTAAAGAATATAGTATAATATATGTGATTGTGCTGGTGATGGAAATCTCACCGATCCCTCTTCCTCCCCTGTGTATCTGTCTGTGCCTGGAACTTTGTTAGCCATCACTGCACCTTCGCCTGCTGTTACCCTCCCCCCAGTAGTGGACAGTTCTCCCACCATGTTGTCAGGAGACCATCAGTTGTCTGCACCATCTCAACATCCTTCCCCCCCTTCCTCCCCACTTCCAAGCCCACTTTCTCAGTGTTCAGCTGATGCCATTCCCATTGAACCATCTCCTCAGCAACCCCAGCTCTCCTCTGCCCCTCCAACTGACTCTCTGTGTATTGACACAACCCCCCTATCCCACCCCCTGGACGACACAACCCCATCCATCCCCATTGCCATCCCCACTGAACCATCTCCCCAGAAACCCCAGCTCTCTTCTGCCCCTCCAGCTGACTCTCCATATAGTGACAACATCCACTCAAAATCTCCACCTAGCCTCCACAGCTTGGCCACATCAGCCCTACCCACACTCACACAAGTTCACTGCCAGCTGTCTGCAGCCATCTCCGCCATCACTGCCCTCAAAGCACAGGCCGATGCCTTACAGACAGAGAACAAACACTTACACCAACAGATAGAGATAACAGCCAGCACCAGCAAAGACAGCTCAGTCCAAACAAAAAAACACATCAAAGCCACCGAACAAATACTGAAGTCAACCATTGCTGACCTTACTAAGCAAAACACTCAATTACAGAAAGCAGTTCACAGTCAAGCCAAAAGCCTGTCTGCCATCGACAACTGGCAAAAACACATTAATAAAGAAATCAATCAATTAAAGAAAGCCCTGTCATCAACTACATCATACCTACCATCCCACTCCAACAACCATTCAGTCACTTTGACTCCAAAGACTCATACCAAAGAAACTAACAACCACTTCCAAAATTCTCTTAAGTGACTCCCTCTCTGACTTATCAGATACCCCAATGGAAATTATATCCACAATCCCCACTAATAACAAGTTTTCACCCATTGATCCTGACCAAAACCCCAAACCACCCCCTCCACCAACCCCTTCTTCACTTCCAAAAGATGAAAGTACAAAAAGTTCAGTTCCCACTGTCAACTCCAATTGCCAAGGCAACCCCTCCACCACCACCCATCACCCAACACCTTTAGAAGCACTACGGAGAAAAACTGTCCCCACTGCCAGCCAAGAGTTACTCATTGGTAACTCTGTCTTAAGAGCAGTTGGAGACTGAACTTCTCTCTATGGAGGACCAGCAAGAAACCTGTCAGTGCCAGGCCTGACCGTCCAACACTTGCTGAAGTGGCTATCCACCATTCCTCCTTCTCCACACATCAAACGAGTCACCTTCCATATTGGCATCAACAGCTGCTTACAAAGTGGCCCAGTTGATTGTGCTACATGGCAATGTGTAGTCTGAGGACTAGGCTAGGTTTTCCCCCTTGCCAGCATAAAAGCCTCTTCAATCCTCCCTCCCTATGGCCGACACCATTCCTCCAAATAGGTGAGGGACTCCAACGCCAGCCTCTCCAAAGTCTGTGCTGAAGAGGGGGTGAGTTTTATCAACCACACCTCCTCTTTTCAGACTGAAAAGTGGAGCGCCCAAGAAGTCCCTTTACAAGTACTTAGACCCCTTTCACCCAAGTCCCTATGGTATCGCGGTCCTTAACAACAACTTGTACCACATACCAGAATCAAAACCTCTGCTCCCCTCTCCAGCCCTTTCCAGGATCCAGAGGCACAAGACTGGGGCCTCACAGTCCATCCAAAGACCTGTTGCCAACATCAAAGGACAGCCCCATCCTAGAACGGCCCATGGTCTCCCCCAACACCTAAAGCCCTTCAGCATGCAGACTACCATAAGCAGTTCGGCCTGCCGCACGGCGTGCCTGAGTACAAAGCCCGTCCACACTGCAGCGACTACGATAAAAACTTTGGCCTGCCGCACGGCGTGCCTGAGTACTGTAGCGACCACGATAAGCAGTTCCCACCCCTTCCTTAAGCCTGAAAATTCAATGCCTGGGGACACTCCAGGAGCCCTTAGGCACAGGACAAACAAAAACTCCTCGAGGTCCTGCTAACCATTATCCAACAGGCTTTTTATAACCCTTACTTTAGTAAGTCTATTGACAACAAACTAACAAGCCAGTGAGCAAGAGAGAGAGAGAGAGAGAGAGAGAGAGAGAGAGAGAGAGAGAGAGAGAGAGAGAGAGAGAGGAGAGAGAGAGAGAGAGAGAGAGAGAGAGAGAGAGAGAGAGAAGAGAGAGAGAGGGGAGAATGAATGAATGAATGAATGAAAATGAATGAATAATCTTTATTTTTCAAGGGTTACAGAGTAAGCATTACATACTTTTTTTCATCCGGCCCTTGCCCTGATCAGGGAATAAAGCTAAGAACCCCCCCCCCCCCCACTACCCCTACATACCAGCATCACCACCAACAGCAGTTCAACCAAAATTTTAAAAGAAGAAAATGGGATACATTCAACAAAACGCGTCATCCTAATTGGATACACTAATAACTATTTAAACAAACGTGTATATGTGTGTGTGTGTGTGTGTTGTGTGTGTGTGTGTGTGTGTGTGTGTGTGTGTGTGTGGTGTGTGTGTGCGTGTGTGTGTGTGTATGTGTGTGCGTGTGTGTGTGTGTGTGTGTGCGTGTGTGTGTGTGTGTGTGTGTGTGTGTGTGTGTGTGTGTGTGTGTGTGTGTGTGTGTGTGTGTGTAAGAGGGAAAACAAGCAAAGTAGGCTCAAAAGGGAAAAAACAGATTAAAAAAAACCCAAAATATAAAAAAAAAACCTTTAAACACAAAAAGCTACGTGAAAACACATCTCTATATTCCAATGGTAAGAACACAAATTGAATCCAACATAAAAACCAAAATACTCCTCTCTATAACAAGTCTAGGATAGAATATGTGAAGGTGGAAGTTGGAAGGGAAAGGAAAGGAAAGGAAAGGAAAGGGAAAGGAAATGAAAGGAGGGAGAGAGAGAGAGAGAGAGAGAGAGAGAGAGAGAGAGAGAGAGAGAGAGAGAGAGAGAGAGAGAGAGAGAGAGAGAGAGAGAGAGAGAGAGAGAGAGAGAGAATGAATGAATGAATGAACATTTTTATTGAGGGAAAAGATTAAGCACAATGGTGGCTTGTTTTCATCCAGCCCTCATAAAAAAAAAAATAAAAAAATAAAACATAAAAAGTGAATCAATCAACCAATCAATCCAAACGCGTAATTCAATTATAAAGCTATGAAAATCAAAATTTGTGAATAAATCAACCAATCGAGAGAGAGAGAGAGAGAGAGAGAGAGAGAGAGAGAGAGAGAGAGAGAGAGAGAGAGAGAGAGAGAGAGAGAGAGAGAGAGAGAGAGAGAGAGAGAGAGAGAGAGAGAGAGAGAGAGAGAGCATCTTCAAGTTACATCGTCATCAAAACAAACCAGTCAACAAAATATGTCAGAAAACTCACACTTCTATATAAAAAAATCATCATCAATGAAACCTATAAGCTCACAATGTGGCCAAACCTAACAAGGAATAGAAAACCCCGAAAAGCAAACAAAAAAGGAGCAAGATTATATAAAAGAAATATCAAATAGGAGCGAAGCAGCATTCAAAGTTATAAATCAAACTCAATGCTTTAAAAGATAATATATATTCTTATGAAGATGAGAAAATAGCAAGTATTCATCAGGACCATAAAACATAAGGCATTACAAATTTATAGGCCAAAACATTAATATGAAAAAGAATACATTCCATGTGTGTGTGTGTGTGTGTGTGTGTGTGTGTGTGTGTGTGTGTGTGTGTGTGTGTGTGTGTGTGTGTGTGCGCGCGTATGCTTGTGCGTCTGTGTGTGTGTGTACCCGTGTGTGTGTGTGAGTGCGTACGTGCGTGTGTGTGTGCGTGCGTGCGCGCGCGCGCGTGCGCGTGTGTGTGTGTTTGTATGAGGGGGGAAAAAACAAGCAAAGAAGGCAAAAGGGAAAAAGAAACGCACACGAAAAACAAGCAAACATAAAAACCTTTAAAACACACAAAAAACCCTAAATACAACTCGTATCTCAATATTTAAACAGTGAATACAATTTCAATTCAAATTTCAATAAGAACCAAAACATTCCTATCCAATAATAAGATTAGGATAGCATATGTGGAAGTGGAAGATGAGGGGGAAAAAAAGGCATCTTCAATTTACATCAAGATCAAAACATACCAGTCAATAAGTATTTTAAAGCACCCACATAACACTTCTGTAAACAATCGTCATCAAAGAAACCTGTAAGCTCACAACATGGCCAAGCCTTACAATGATAAGAAAAATCCTGAAAGCAAAACAACAAACAAAAAAGCAAAATTATATAAAAGAAATATAAAATAGGAGCCAAACAACATTTAAGGTTATATAAAACAGTTTTAAATCAAATTCAATACATTAAAGGATTAAAATATACTAATGAAGATGAAGGGGAAAATGCAATTATTCAGGACGATTGTATATTACGCATCACAAATCTATGAGCCAAAAACATTTATATGAAAAGTAATACATTCCGTGTGTGTGTGTGTGTGTGTGTGAGTGTGTGTGTGTGTGTGTGTGTGTGTGTGTGTGTGTGTGTGTGTGTGTGTGTGTGTGTGTGCGTGCGTGCGTGCGTGCTTCCGTGCGTGCGTGCGTGCGTGTGTGTGTGTACCTGTGTGTGTGTGTGTGTGTGTGTGGAGGGGGGGAACAAGCAACGAAGGCATAAAGAAAACCACGCACACACACATACAAAAGTAAAAACCCTTAAACACAAAAAACTAATTAAAAATCATATCTCTATATTCAAACAGTAATTCCATTTCAGTTCAACATAGGAACCAAACACCTATACAAAGATAAGTCTAGGGTAGTATATGTGAGAGTGGAGGGTGGAAAGGAAAGGAGAGGAAAGGAAATGAGAGACAAGGCAAGGCAAGGCAAAGTCTTTTATTCGAGGATAATAGATAAGCACTCGTGTGCTTTTTTACATCCAGTCCCCGCCCTTTTCAGGGATACATCAAGTTGAAAATATACTAAACAATAAGACTTTACGCAGTACCAAACAACACACAAGAATAAAGGACACTATATATGATAAGGTAATAAAATGCACTCTTTCAGAAGACAAAAGTCAGAAGTCACAATATAAAAAAAATTTTGATTATGGAAAAAAAGAAGAAAAGCGTTAGTAGATAAGGAGCAAACAAGAGAACAAAATGAATTAGACAACTGAAAACATCAATCCACCACTATCTATCAAAAATTGTACATGTAATATAAATCATACATTTGGATAGAAGGGGAATTTTTTTTTTTTAAACTAGCATCCTTATTGGAGGGGGGGGGGAGGAACAGAGAGAGAGAGAGAGAGAGAGAGAGAGAGAGAGAGAGAGAGAGAGAGAGAGAGAGAGAGAGAGAGAGAGAGAGAGAGAGAGAGAGAGAGAGAGAGAGAGAGAGAGAGAGAGAGAGAGAGGAGAGAGCATATTCAAATTACATCATCATAAAAACCCAGTCAATAAAGTATATGAAAACATCCATAAGAATACTTCTTTAAACAGTAATTATCATCAATGAAACCTATAGGAGATGAAAAAAACAACAACATAAAAAACAAAAAAACAAAACAAAAAAAGAGAGAGAGAGGGATTTGATTTGATTTGATTTGATTTGATTTAATCTGATTTGATTTATTCTTTTATATCGAGGATAATGGAATAAGCACGCTTGTACTTTTTACACCCAGTCCCCATGTGTATGCAGTTTTGTAAATGTCATCTGTTCCCGCCGGCACACGATGGCCTACTCTTATGAAAAGTTGAACAGGATTGAATGTGTGCGCAAGGTGTTCTGCGTGTGTTCGCACACGGGGCCTGGGTTTAAATTAAAGTCTCATCCAAAGGACTTTTGGGGAGAGTGGAGTCAGCCCTGATGTTAACTCCAGGAGAAAAATCTCTTCGACCCGAATCAAATCAACCGGGTTGTCAAATTGCAAGCCCAATGTTCTGACCACTAGGCTATCCATCCCGAGTGAGAGAGAGAGAGAGAGAGAGAGAGAGAGAGAGAGAGAGAGAGAGAGAGAGAGAGAGAGGAGAGAGGACAGAGACAGAGACAGAGACAGAGACAGAGACAGAGAGACAGAGAGACAGAGAGACAGAGAGAGACAGAGAGACAGAGAGAGAGAGAGAGAGAGAGAGAGAGAGGAGAGAGAGAGAGAGAGAGAGAGAGAGAGAGAGAGAGCTAATCTGAATTGATGCGTATGAGTGGGGTCTACATATAGCTAGAGGAGCTAGACTAATATTGTTGCAGTTTTTAAAATATTTCACTGGCTCTCTTGAATCTATGACATTGGCTTTTATCCTGCTCAGATGAATTAAAAAGTTGTTGATTTAAGCTGCATTTTACTTGGCTTTGTTTAACCTGATTGTGACTTTTTTCCCTACCCAATTGTGTGACTTTTTTCTGACTTTTTTTTCCTGTGACTTTTTTCCCTACAACCCTTATTGGCACCCCTTCCCACCAAGTCGCCTCTTTGGAAGTGTGAAGCCTGTATTCATTCCTCTTTGTTTGACTCCTACCAAATTAATTCTCTTATTTCTATATTCAATTCTTATTTTGTTTGGCTTGGATTTTGCTTTTCTTCTCTCCAGTTTCCTAGATACTATTTTTTTCTTCATTTGTTTGGGATTTTTTTCCTTTTCTTTTTTTCTTGGCTTATCTGGGCTTGGTGTTTAGTTCTTGTTACTATTTTATCTGGGCCTCTTGCGAAACTCCATTCTGCTTTTTGTGGGATTTTGTGTGCTGTGTGTGTGTGCGTGTGTGCGTGTGTGTGTGTGTGTGTGTGTGTGTGTGTGTGTGTGTGTGTGTGTGTGTGTGTGTGTGTGTGTGTGTGTGTGTGCGCGCGTTTTTTCTTTTTTTTTCCCCTGCTTGGCGGGTGTGTTGTGTGTGTGTGTGTGTGTGTGTGTGTGTGTGTGTGTGTGTGTGTGTGTGTGTGTGTGTGTGTGTGTGTGTGTGTGTGTGTGTGTGTGTGTTCATTCTGAGTGTTGATTAATGTTAGCTTATTGATTGATGCATTTTCCGGACTTATAATGGTGAAAGATGCGTTTCAAGTACATCACAGTGTGCATCCCGGGAGGGACCAGAACTCTAGTTGTAAGTGCTGTGCCAGTTAAGGCTAACTAAAAGCTTTTTTACAGGCTGTGACAGTGAAGAACTGGTGTGTGTACACACCTGTGTATGAATTACTCTCCGGGTGTTCCGTATTATTGCCATCTTGCCAATACAAGCTGAAACATAGTTGAATGCAACATTAAATCTTGAGCAATCAAGCAGACACATAATGAGTGTGAGCACTGTGTGGTGTTGTTCCTGACCATTGTAGAAGGTGTAGCTTGGGCTGATCACATGAACCATCCAAACCTGCTAGTAAAAGTCTGGGTACAGGTTTCATGTGTGCTATCAGTTCAGGCGCCTGTTATCAGAGCTGCAGGTCCCATTGCCCACTGATACCAACTTCAATCCATTCAATAACAGAATTAACATGGAAGCCTATGAGAGGTTGTGCAATTAATTTGAAATTGATTACAAGACTGACTTTAGACAAACGCTGGACAGCAATCATGGTATGGGGACTTTGTATTTATGGGGCGTGCACAGAAAGTATCACTATGACTGGAACCCACCATACACGTCTTTTACTCGTGGCACTGATGTAACACTGGGGTTAATAGAGCAAGAGCACGAAGATGCCTGGACAACTTTTAGTCTTGACAAGAGTGAAGGATTGACAATAGCGGGATCAGAGAGGATTAATGATTCTGTTTGTGCATATGTATGGTGCTTGCTTGGAGCGCAGGCACAGACGAGGTCAAGCATCATGGATCAAAGCACTGGGTTTGATGCCCTAAAACAGTATCTGTCTAATCTTGAAGACTGTATCAACTCGGCTGTTGACCTGCCATCAAGCATTAAGCGTTATCAAGATGTTCTTCACTATGCAAGTCTAAGGTAGACTTTGCTATAGGGCATGGTTTATATATGCTACATTCCACCATGCAGCTGCAGATAGAAACAATCACAAAGTACAACAATGAAATCCTCATTGCAGGAATCAATGATCAGCAACCCGGCAAAACGAAAGCGTAAACAACAAACCAGCAAGGGTTACAACTGCTGCTGAAGCGTCATTAGAGCATAACAAAAAAGTTATTCCCTGCCCAAGACAGTCACACAGCCAGTCACACAGACAGTCAGACACACAGTCAGAGACAATCACACAGATGAGATAACTGCCTTGTCAGTCTTTTTAGTTCTTGGCGGAATTGCTTATCGTTACGTTAGAAAGTAATACCCCTACAACCAACATTGCTTAAGCCCATAAAGGCTCTGCCATGTATCCCACAACTTTACCTGCTGTTGATAATAGCCAGCTAACAACAGAACCCATTAAACCAGGCAATGCCTCTGTGACTTTAAGGGCTAGTTTTGTAAGCAGGTCTGATAAGCGGCTAAGTTGTTTTTTTTTTAACCCGGCCCATACCTGTGGGTGGTGAAGGCTGTGGTGAAGGTGGCGGTGTGCCGCCTGTCAGTGTATATAGAAGTGTACTTAGTGCAAAGCCCAATGCAGTAAGTACACTAACAAGTGTGACGCCTTACTCGCGAAACAGTGTGCGAATTCGTTCTGCTAGAGTTGTGTTTTCATGAGAATGCCGTGGATTGTTTCTTTTATTTTGCTGACCTGAGATTGTGGCTGTTGTCTGTTATTGCTCAGGCCTTATCTTGCTTGGCGTTCATCTTGCAGATCTTTTAGACGCTGTGTGATTCTTTCTTTTATTTCCTGTCCGAGATTTGCATCATCTACTTCAGGTAACTTTTTCTTTTCGTTTTCTATGTGCGAGTCTAAATCACTTAGCTTTGCCATATTAGTTATCAGTTCACCTCTAAAACACTGTAGTGCTTGATTGAGCCCCATTATTTCTTGCATGGGTAGAGGGGGATCAGCTATCGTTTTCAGTGCAGTGTCTGTGAAGCTAGTTTCCAAGTCTCCAATTGTTTCTGTTGCTGTGTTTGTTGATTGTGCTAGGTCTTGGAGAGGTATACTGTCAATGTTTGTTGATAGGGTTTGTTCAGCATTCTGTAATTGTGAAATGGCTTGAGAGGGCAGTTTGCTAGTCAGTGCGTCACTAATTGCACGTTTTCTCTGTGTGGCAGCGTTTAATCTTTGCTTGAGTGTAATTTTTGCTAAAAATTAATGGGGATTCCTTTTGCTTGTTAATGAAACCTTTTCTCCTGTGTCAGTTACAGCATATAGATTGTCTTTGCTGTCAGTATCATAGTCGTTAGGGTTTAATATGTCTGGCGTTGGTTGCCCCAAGCTTTGGTGAGACTCATTGATTCTGCTTTCTAATAATTCTCTTTGAAGTGAATGCATGGATGTTTCGAGGGGCTCTGCTTCAGCCATCATCAGCAAGCACAAGCACACTCTCCTCTTCCTCCATTGTACTGTTAATGTGCTTTTTATTTTTATTTTCTTTTGCTACTAATAGAAACAAGATGGCTCAGAAAACATTTGGAGAAACCCTAGATCCCTACAGGCGCTTAAAAGATTCCCTTGGCATTAAGGGGAACAGACAGTCAATCGTCATCACAAACAGCCTCTCCACTATTGATAAAACTCAGATTTTGACTGTTAGGTTTCCTAATTTAGGAAAAGATGATGTCAGTGTACCCGGCACAACTAGGCTTGCTTTTCAGATTGATCTAGAGTCTGCTGAAGATCCAAACAGAGCTGTGGTTGCAAACCTAGGAAGGGCTATCATAAAAAAAATCAGTGTCAAGCTGGAAGGTAGAGAAGTGCTGTCACTAAACAATGCAGACATATTCTTTATCTATACTGATTTATTGATGACAACTAACAAAATATATGGCCTTGTTTATCAGGATATACAGGCAGATGAAGGACTAAAACATTGAGTAGATTCTGCTGATAAGGGAAGCAAGAAAAAAGATGTAGCCATAGCAAGAGCGTATGGAAACAGGTTCTGTATTCCCCTAGACTTTGAACTGCTCAGTTCACACATGCCTTATTATCAAGGTGCACTCAAAGACATACTGCCATATAAGCTAACCTTTAATGACAGTGCTCGTGTTATAATCTCCAGTGACAGTGAAGCCAGGTACAAAATATCTGGTATATCTTTAGAGTATGCCGTTGTCAATCACCCAGAGCCTGCCCTTCTGATTGCACAGCAACATCAGTCAAGGCTTGCTATTTACTATGAGAGAGTGCTCTACCATAGCACAATAATGAAGAGCAAAGCAGATGCTGTATGGAACATTAATCTGAACACTCCTGCAAGGTTGATAAAAGGCATATTGATGCTGTTTGAAGAACCGGGCAATCCCTTTGCCAGATCAAGTGAGAGGTTTATCAATCCCTGAATTAAGCACTTGTCATGCACCTACATAATGTTAGGCTTTAGGAATACCTGACATCTAGATAGGCGCTGCGGGTTGACCTAAGGTCGACAGATGATAATAAGCTGCATGGCTCAGGAAGACCCATTGAAAACGGGTCAGAAGGAATAATTATTCACATAGAGAAAGAGCAAGAAAATGATGAGCCCATAAAACTATATCTGTATGTAGTGATGGATGCACAACTCAACATTGAAGGTAACAGACTAAAAGAAGTTGATTACTAATGGATCAGTTGAGTTTTTACCTAAAGAAGCACACTGCTCTTTAATATGCGCGCAGACTGGTTGTGGAAAGACTGTATTCGTATTAGATTTACTGCAAACAGAGTACACAAATCATTTCGAGTCTGTTGTCATATTCTGCCGTACAGTGCAAAACAATAAAACATACAGATAGTGTAAATTTGTTTAGACAGATGAAAACATGCTTACAGTCGATCCCTCAGATAAGCTCAATGAGTGTCTAGGCTACTATTACAAGTTATTTGAGAACACAGTGACACTTTTCTTAATAGACAATTGCTCAGCAGAGCTGACATAGTAAAGAAAAGAAACAGCTTGTCCAAACTTGCTTTCAGCAGGCCACATACCCAAATAAGTGTTCGGATACTAACACAAAGGTACAATGCTGTGTTGAAAGATTTTCGTGAACAGTTAAAGGTTGTTGTTCTTTTCCACATGAAAGACAGAGATGGGTTTGATAATTGCCTAAAGGAGAATGATGTTATTACAGACGGGCACGAAAGAGAAAGGATTAAACTTAAATTGATAAGCTCAAAGCATGTCAAACTAGTTATAAAAACTGATCAGCCGACTGCTTTCTGTCTGACGCAATAGCATACACACATAAGCCTTCCTCTCACACACTCACACAAACTGGGAGTGGCCTATCGCTGACATATGTATTGCACCACAAAATAGAAGTTTATATTTTTTATGTCTGTGGCGCCCTTGGGTGCATAGCAAAGTTGTGAAGTCGGAATGGAATGCTTGTCTGGCCACAGCAAAACTGGCAAAACTAGCGTAGCGGTAGGCTGCAGGTTCAAACCCAGGTCAAAACCAAAATATTGTCTATGTTTGAGTATTTCCTGTCCCTGTGTGTATTAATTTGTGCTATGTTTCCTGTCACTGTGTGTACTATGTTGTGCTGTGCTATGTGTACCATCAATTCAAACGTGTGTGTGTGTGTGTGTGTGTGTGTGTGTGTGTGTGTGTGTGTGTGTGTGTGTGTGTGTGTGTGTGTGTGTGTGTTGTGTGTGTGTGGTGAGTGTGTTGGCATTCCAGTGGTCGGGCATGCCGGAAATCCTCTCTACTGCTCAGGCTGAAAGTCCTAAATAGTCCTTAAAAGTCCGAATGAACCTGGGCAGTGGAGAGGGTTTTACATTTTTTTTATTCTGACAATGTTTGTTTGTTTGTTTGTTTGTTCGTTTTTGTTTGATGGCTTTTGCTCCTTTTTTATTCTGAATGAAGGTGTTAAAGTCGTGGAGTTTTGCTTATAAATATGGGTTTTTTTTTGGTTAAGATATGCGAGATAGGATGAATGGGCATTGACGTTACTCAACTCCAGATCTACCGGTGTTTTGTACCAACAGTTCGCAACAGCTGCAATGCCGAAGGTGGGAGCAGCTGTTGCAGACTTTTGGTACTAAACACAGATAGAATGGGAGTGAGTGTGTGTCAATGCACATTCATCCTATCTCTGAAATAAACACGTAGTCCATCATATAAACACTAACAACCTACTTCACTCTAATCGATCAGGATTCAGATAAAATTACTTTTGTCATACTGCACTGACTAGTCTCATAGACAACTGGCTATCAAACATGATTGAAAACAAATGTTGTGGAGTATTATTTGTAGATTTCAAAAAAGTATTTGATACTTTTGACCACACACTTCTCATTAGAAAGCTAGACCTGTATAATCTATCAGCAAATAGTCTAGAACTACTCGCTTCTTATCTTAAAAACAGACAACATTGTGTCTCAACAACTACATCCACATCCAATCTAAAACCCATTCATTATGGAGTACCACAGGGATCAATGCTAGGTCCGATTCTCTTTCATTATACATAAATGATCTTCCTCAACATATTGCATCCAAATGTGAACTATTTGCTGACGACACAACCACACATACAAGCCAAAACGACATTGACTATCTTGCAACCACATTACAACAAACCTGTAATGATCTTGTCAAATGGACATAAATGAACAGCATGTCTATTCACCCCCAAAAAACAAAATGCATGCTGATCACCACCAGACAAAAGCGACAGAATTTACCTCATAAACAGTTTCCAATCAATATAAGAAAGGAAGCAATTGAACAAACCTCTCATCACAAAGTTCTAGGAATAATGATGAAAACCTCAGCTGGTTATAGCACATATCTCATCTATGCAAATACTTGTCCCAAAGTGTATACCAGTTGACTAAAATTAAATATTTCCTTGACTACCATTCAAAGAAACTATTTTTCATGCTTATATATAATCCATGCTTATATACAGCACCTCGCTGTCACCGTGGCAGCTTGCTGGGCCATGGCAGATGAACCGCGAGTTTAAAGGGTGGGAACGGTACTGCGCGCACTGTCTCTCACCTTGAAAATCCTATGCGCAGGCCCAAGGACAAGTCCACGTCCCCCCTCATCCTCCCTTTTTCCTACTATCCCCAAGCCCTGTAGCGATGGGAAAGGGGCGAATGCGGCAGGTGAAAGATGTCACTGGAAGCCGCAGTTCCAATACTGCATGCAGGCGATTCAGGAGTATGGGTCGTCTGATTGCTGGCCTGAGGATGACAACATCACCCGGCAGCACCCTGAATGACCAAGCAGCCCTCTTTAGGGATAGCACTGCTTGCTCCACACGGAGAGGGGCCTTGAAAAGGTGGCCTAACGAAAGCTCATCCTCATACCACCCAGTTGGCTAGCCGCGGTCAACGGGCATCTTTCCAAGCGGTCGAGCAACAACAAAGTCAAAGTCAAGTGGCTCCACACATGCCTCCAAAGGTGTGACAGGTCTCAAACTGGCGTGCTGGAACATCAGAACCATGCTAGATACAGTAGATAGCAACCGTCCTGAACGACGCTCTGCTTTAGTTGCACACGAACACTCGCGATTAAATATCGACATCGCGGCTCATTGTGAAGTCCGCTTTCCAGATGAGGGTAGTCTCAAAGAACACGGCGCCGGTTACACCTTATACTGGTCAGGCAAGCCCCAATCCGAACGACGCCTTTCAGGTGTAGGCTTCATGATCAAGAACACCATTGCCTCAAAGCTGGAGAACTTACCAACAGGTCATTCAGACCGTATCATCTCCATGCGTCTGCCACTGGAGAAAAAACAGCACATCACTCTATTCGGTGTGTATTCCCCGACTCTTCAAGCAGACCCTGCAGACAAGAACAAATTCTACTGTGACCTGCGCAGCCTGGTAAGAAACACCCTTGCAGACGACAAGGTCATTATCCTTGGGGATTTCAATGCTAGAGTTGGCCGAGATTCAGATGCCTGGAATGGAGTTCTGGGGAAACATGGAGTTGGGAATTGCAATGACAACGGGCGTCTCCTACTAGAGTTCTGCATTCAACTGCAGTTAATCATCACTAACACAATCTTCCAGCAGAAGGACAGTCTAAAAACAACCTGGATGCATCCTCGGTCCAAACATTGGCACCTCATAGACTACGTCTTAGTGCGCCAGAAAGACCAAAGTGATGTCTTGCACACCAGAGTGATGCCCAGTGCAGAATGCCACACAGACCACCGCCTCGTGCGATGCAACCTCAGCCTTCACATCAAGCCCAAGCCAAAACGAGGAGGTCCCCCCAGAAAGAAACAGCCTCAAGTCTGCTGAAGTGAAAGCTGAGCTACAGTCCAACCTCCAGTCAAAGCTGGAAGTCGAGGACTGCCCCTCTGACCCCTGTCCAGAAAAGCTCTGGACCCGCCTAAAAACTGCCATCCTGCAGACCTCTGCAGAGGTCTTGGGCTTTTCCACTAAGAAGAACAAGGACTGGTTCGACGAAAATGACCAAGAAATACAAGATCTGCTGGCGAAGAAGAGAAGTGCCCACCAGGCTCACCTTGCACAAACATCTTGTCCAGCAAAGAAAGCTGCCTTTTGTCTTACATGCAGCAACCTCCAGCGTCAGCTTAGAGTTATCCAAAACGAGTGGTGGACTAACCTCGCCCAGAAAACTCAGCTCTGCGCTGACACAGGTGACTACAGAGGCTTCTACGAAGCTTTGAAGGTAGTCTATGGACCCTCTCACCAAGTGTTGAGTCCTTTGCGCAGCACTGACGGCCAGGCACTCCTCACAGACAAGATGTCCATATTGAACTGCTGGGCTGAACACTTTCAAACCCTCTTCAGCGCTGATCGCACTGTTGATGACGCAGTGATCCAACAGATCCCACAGTAACCAGTGAAAGAAGAACTGGACGAAGCCCCAACCCTGGAAGAGGTAACTAAAGCCATAGAACAACTGAAGAGTGGGAAAGCTGCAGGCGTCGACGGTATTCCACCAGAATTATGGAAAAACGGGGGGCAAACACTGCACTGCAAGCTTCATGAATTTTTTGTTTGCTGCTGGGAGCAGGGAAAGCTACCACAAAATCTTCGTGATGCAATCATAATCACCCTTTACAAAAACAAAGGAGAAAAATCAGATTGCTCCAACTACAGGGGGATGACTCTTCTCTCCATCGCTGGCAAAATCCTTGCAAGAATTCTCCTCAACAGACTAGTACCTGCTGTTGCAGAACACCACCTCCCTGAGAGCCAGTGCGGCTTCAGAGCTAACAGGGGTACCACTGACATGGTCTTCGTGCTCAGACAACTTCATGAAAAGTGCCGCGAACAGAACAAGGGACTGTACATCACCTTTGTTGATTTAACTAAGCATTTGACACTGTGAGCAGGAAGGGCCTGTGGCAGATCATGGAGCGTCTTGGCTGTCCCCCAAAGTTTCTCAACATGGTGATCCAGCTACATGAAGAACAGCGTTGCCAAGTCAGAAACAGCAACGACCTCTCAGAGCCTTTCCCAATCACAAACGGGGTGAAGCAGGGCTGCGTCCTTGCACCGACCCTCTTCACTACCTTCTTCAGCATGATGCTTCAGCGGGCCACAGAAGATCTTGATGACGAAGACGGAGTTTTCATACGCTACCGCACAGATGGCAGCGTATTCAACCTGCGGCGTCTTCAGGCCCACACCAAAACCCTGGAGCAACAAATTCGAGAGCTACTTTTTGCTGATGATGCTACCCTTGTATCCCACACAGAAAACGCCCTGCAGCATGTAACATCCTGTTTTGCAGAGGCAGCTCAGGTCTTCGGACTCGAAGTCAGCCTGAAGAAGACAGAGATTCTCTACCAGCCCGCACCTCAGGTAGCGTACCACCCACCTCACATTACAATTGGTGAGACAGGACTGAAGACAGTCCAGCAGTTTACCTACCTGGGATGCACAATCTCCTCTAACGCAAAGATTGATAAAGATGTAGACAACAGACTGGCAATGGCAAACAGTGCTGTCGCCAGACTCTACCACCGTGTCTGGAAAAACAAACATCTGAAGAAAGACACCAAGATCAGTGTCTACAAAGCCGTGATACTGACCACCCTCCTGTACGGCTCTGAGTCATGGGTCACACACAGACACCACCTGCGAATTCTGGAACGCTTCCACCAACGCTGTCTCCGCTCCATCCTCGACATCCACTGGAGCGACTTCACCACGAATGCTGAGGTGCTGGAGCAAGCAGGGATCACCAGCATTGCGGCCATGTTGCTGAAAACGCAGCTACGCTGGGCAGGGCATGTCTCTAGAACGGAGGACCATCGCCTACCGAAGATGGTTCTCTACGGTGAACTTCCCACCGGACACCGCTACAGAGGCGCACCAAAGAAGAGATTTAAAGAATCTATGAAGAAATCTCTGTCAGCCTGCCTCATAGACCATAACCAGTGGTCAGTCCTTGCTGCTGACCGGCAGGTCTGGCGACACACTGTGCATCAATCGGTCTCCTCCTTTGAGGACAATCGCAGAGCGGCCCTTGAGGAGAGGCGAATGAGGAGGAAGAACCGTGTCCCCTCTACATCAACCCCAGAATCGACCTTCCCTGCAGCCGCTGCGGCCGGGTTTGTTTGTCACGCATTGGACTGAACAGCCACCAGCGAGCCTGCACCAGACGTGGACAGTGCCCTTAATCTTCGTTCGCGAAGCCAAGCCATGATACAATCCTCAAAAGACTATGCTTCAAACCTCTTTGATTCTGCCAATGCAAACACTATGAAACCGTTATTAAGTCTATATAAAAGTGCTCTCAAACTTATCCTTCTGAAGAAAACGACCTTACTTGAAGGGGATTACACTCAGTTAAGTATTCTCCCTCTACAACAAAGACTGAACTATAACAAAGGCATAATGATGTTT
>CM060343.1:37791445-37794803 GCA_030674155.1 Stramonita haemastoma
GCGTTTGCCTCTCGACCACTGATCCACCCAGCTGTCTGTCAAACCTATTATAGTTGTTCTGGCTTGTCCTGTCTTGTGTTGTACTGTCTCACCTTTTGTAATCACTGTCTGTTTCTGATTGTGTCTTTCCTTGTTTCTGTTTTTCCCTCCCTTGTCCTGTGTCTTCTCTTGTACTGTTTTAATCTTATGAGTAAAAAGTTGTGGAGGTAGTAGTAGTAGAAGTAGTAGTACTGTTTTATCTTTGTATCGTCATATTTTGTTGATTTTGTTTTTCCTTGTTTACACTGCTTTGTATTCTCTTGTACTGTTTCACTTTTGCATTGCTATCTTTCGCTCACCTTTTCTCTTTGTTTCACCTGGGACGGATAGCCTAGTGGTCAGAACATTGCGCTGGCAATTTGGTGACCCGGGTTCGAGTCCGGTTGAGGAAGATTTTTGCTCCAGGAGTTAACATCAGTGCTGACTCTACTCTCCCCAAAAGTCCTTCGGATGAGACTTTTAAACCGAGGCCCCGTACGGAAAGCACGCAAAAAACAATTTGTGACACGCAAAAACCTGTTCCCCCTTTTCGTAAGAGTAGGCCATCGGTCCGGGGGAACAGATTACATTTACAAAAACTGCATTCCCCACGGGGACTGAAAAGTAAAAAAGCACAAAGTGCTTATCCCATTTCCTTTATAAAAAATATAAATCAAATCACTCAAATCAAGTCAAATCACCTTGCCTTGCCCCCTCCTTTTTTGTTCTATTCTTTCCAGCAGTTCTTTTCTTTTTTACACTCTCCTATCTGGTCTAATCCAGAGTCAGAGCAGTCAAGCAAAAAACTCAAAATTTAGTTCATTTAAAAAAGTATTGCAGGCTGCGAACTTGTGTATGTTAGTGTGTACTGATCAAGCTGCCCAAAACCAATTGATTATATATATTTTTTAAAATGGGTTTTTTTCTTCCCCTTCTTTTTTCTGCTCCTCAGGCTTTTTGTTATTTTTTTTTGCTTATCGACCAAAGAAAGGGTCAAGATGTTGGTCCCCCTTAGTGCTGTCATGATTTTTTTGGCTTAAAAAATTCCTTGTATTACTGCACGAAAGGGAAAATGGGGGAAAGGGGGGAAAAAGGAGGAGGAAGGGGGAAAAAAGGTTTGGGGGGGGGGGGGTTTTATGAAAAGGGAAAAAAACTCTGCCAATGACGGGAATTTTTTTAAATAGTGGGGGACAGTTTTATAAATGCTGACAAGAAATTTTCTTTTGTTCAACCTCTTAAAACGGTTTTGTTCCCCAAAAAAAAAACAGCAGTGACAATAGGGGGGTCACGTAACCAACAAAAGCGGACATAATAGGGGTTGTCAAATGACTGGGAAAATAACGTCGTCCTTTTGGTTCCCCTTTATTTCTTTGAACGTGCAGTGAAGATGCTGGTTTTTTCTGGACATTTTTTTTTCCTTCAAACAAAACTGTAAATTATTGTTTTAAACCCCGGACATAATTATACTTTGTATAACACATCACTGTAACATGCTTTTTTCCCCCTGTCCCACCTTTTTAAAAGACAATGAACCTAAAAACTGTGTTGATTTGGCCTGACACATTTCTTGATAAAAAAGGAAAAATGTGTTTTGTACTGCCATTCTCATGCAAGTGTTTTTTACTGTGCTATTTTTTTTTAAATTTATTGTGTGTTGTTTGGTGTGTTTTGTTTTGTGTATTGGTTGTTGATTCTGTTGTGTTTTTTTGTCTTTTTTAGATGTTTATATTCACTGTGCTGTGTTGTTTGTATTGTTTTGCTTTGGGGCTTGTGCGAATGAGTTTTTTTTGTTAGTTTGTGTTCATTGGATTGCGAGTGTTGTGCGGGGTTTTGTTGGGGGATATGCAAAGCTCCCCGTGCAAAATTTTCCCCTTTTTAATATATCAATTAAAATCACTTTTAAAAGTTTTTTCCGATCTAGAGTCAGGGGGTCATTTTTAATAAATTTTGCGTATCCAATATATTTCCCCCCCCCAAAAAAATTTTGGGGTTTCTGCATCTGATTGATGCCTAAACAAATATCCACACGAGTGTGCTACATTAAAAAAAAATGTCTTTCTATCTGCCAGCACGCAATGACAAACGGAGGACAAACGGTTTTTAATGTCGCCTAAAAGACCAATTTGACGCTCCCCACATAATGGCGCTTTTTCACCAAGGGCAATTTTGAGCTATTACATGTTATCGAACTGCAAAAAAATGGCTAACAATTAAAAAAACAGAATTTAAAATCGGACAAAATTTAGGGAAAATTTTTGCAAGTTAAAATACTAACTGAGGTGACAAAATGAGAAATTGACAAGTTAACATCCTAATAGGGGGTCAGAATGGGGCTTGGGGGTTTTAAAAAACACGTTTTAAAGCAAAAAGGAAAAAAAAAATTTTGATTTGAAATTTCACGATAAGGAAAAAAAATGGCTAACTTAATAATCAAGAAAATCTCAAAATTTTCCCAAATGCCCTACCCCCCTTAATGGGGCCAGCGGAAAAATTTGGGGAATGGCTAACGACTCATTTTTTTTGGAGCTCACAATTTTTGGGGCAGGATATCCTAAACCCCTTATCTATCCGAAGGGGTTTCTGGATTGCGCGGCCTATGTTAAGCCTTTTTGGGGGGGGGGGGGGGGGTACCCTGAACATTGTCTAGGGGGGGAGTTCAAACCGGAAACAATTGGGGGCCAGAGGCAACACAAGTTCTAACCACCGGCTACCCCTCCCTTTAGAAAAATCATTCCTACACATAAAACAACCCCAGTTTACCAGCATCGGGGGTTCCCTCACCGGGGGTAACTTTTTTAAACCCTTCCTACCTTTTTTCCCACCCCTTTTTGTTTTTTTTCCGTCCTTTTTCCCCTCTCTCCCCCCTCTCCTTCTCTCCTCTCCTCCCTCCTTCCCCCCTCTCTCTCTTCTCTCTCTCTCTCTCTCTCTCTCTCCCCTCTTTCCCCCCTTCTCTCTCCCTTTTCTCTCTCTCTTTTTTTTTCTTCCTCTTTGTCTGTCTGTCCTGTTTTGTCTTCTTGTTTTTGTCTCCCGTCTCTGTCTCTTCCTCTGTCTTTTTCTGTCTTTCTGTCTGTCTTGTTCTGTCTGTCTGTTGCTGTCTTCTGTCTGTCTTTTTGTCTCCCTCTTCCCTTTTTTCCCTTCTCTCCCTCTCTCTCCCCTCCTCTCCTCCTCCTCTCTCTCTCCCCCTTTTCCCTCTCTCTCTCTCTAAAGCATGCTGCATTGTATATCTCCCAAACGACTACGTGAACATAAAAGCACGAACACACGCAAACACGCAAACGCCCAAACTACCCTGTTCCCCCCACCCCACCCCACACCCACCCACCACCCAGCACACAACCAC
>CM060343.1:37794903-37797403 GCA_030674155.1 Stramonita haemastoma
AAGGAAGGGGGGGCAAAAAGACAGAGAGAGAGGAGAGGGGGGGAGAGAGAGAGAGGGAGGAGAAAAGAGAGAGGAGAGGGGAGGTGGGAGGGGAGAGGAGAGAGAGAGAGAGAAGGAGAGGAGGAGAGAGTAGAGAGAGAGGGAGAGGAGAGAGGGGAGAGTCAGAGTGAGGGAGGAGAGGAGAGAGAGAGGGAGGAGGAGTGGAGGGGAGAGAGAGAGGAGAGAGAGAGAGAGAGGAGAGAGGAGACAGAGAGAGAGGAGAGAGAGAGGAAGGAGAGAGAGGGTGAGGAGAGAGGAAGAGAGGGAGACAGAGGAGAGAGAGAGGAGAGAGAGAGAGGGGAGGAGAGCGAGAGGAGAGGAGAGAGGATGGCAAATTACTGTATCAAAAAAAAGTCACAAAAATTTAATCTTCAAAATAATATACAAAAAACTAAAACCACATTTGACCAAACTAACAGGAAAAGAAACAGATGAGAGGAGAGAGATGAGAGGAGAGGAGAGAGAGGAGAGAGAGAGAGAGGAGAGAGAGAGAGAGAGAGAGAGGAGAGAGAGAGAGTGAGAGAGAGAGAGAGAGAGAGAGAGAGAGAGATCATCTTCAATTACATCAAAACAATCTAGTCATATTTCAAAAACACTCTCACTTCTGTAAAAAAATAATTTCATCAATTATCTATAAGCTCATAATGTAGCAATCCTTTCAAAGAAAGAAAACCCCAAAAGGCAAACAACAAACAAAAGAACAGATTGTTGAGATGAGAGAGAGAGAGAGAGAGAGGAGAGACGGAGAGAGAGAGTAGATGAGAGGATGGAGAGGAGAAGGAGAGAGAGATGAGAGAGAGAGAGAGGAGAGAGAGAGAGAGGAAGGCAAGGCAAGGCAAGGCAAGGCAAGGCAGCAGGCAGGCAAGGCAAGGCAAGGCAAAGTCTTTTATTCGAGGATAATAGATAAGAGAGAGAGAGAGAGATGGGAGAGAGGAGCGAGAGAGAGAGAGGAGAGGGGAGAGATGAGGAGTAGAGGAGAGAGGAGAGACGGGGAGAGAGACAGAGACAGAGACGAGACAGAGACAGAGACAGAGAGAGAGGACAGAGAGAGACAGAGAGAGACAGAGAGAGACAGAGAGAGACAGAGACAGAGACAGAGAGACAGTGAGAGAGAGACAGAAAGACAGAGAGACAGAGACAGCCAGAGACAGACAGAGACAGACAGACAGACAGACACAGAGAAACAGAGACAGAAACAGACAGACAGAATTACAGACATAGAGAAATAGAGGAGGGGGGAGAGAGAGGAGAGAGAGAGAGAGAGAGAGGAGAGAGAGAGAGGAGAGAGAGAGAGAGAGAGAGAGAGAGAGAGAGGAGAGAGAGAGAGACAGAGACAGAGACAGAGAGACAGAGACAGAGAGACAGAGAGACAGAGACAGAGAGAGACAGACAGAGAGACAGAGAGACAGAGGCAGACAGACAGACAGAGACAGAGACAGACAGAGACAGACAGAGACAGACAGAGACAGAGACAGACAGACAGACAGATGGACAGATAGACAGAGACAGACAGAGACAGATAGAGACATAGAGAGACAGAGACAGACAGACAGAGACAGGCAGAGACAGAGAGAGACATAGAGAGACATAGAGAGACAGACAGAGACAGACAGAGACAGACAGAGACAGACAGACAGAGACAGAAAGAGACACAAGGAGACAGAGACAGACAGAGACAGACATACTGACAGAGACAGAGACAGATAGACAGTGAGAGACAGAGATAGAGACACAGAAGGAGAAACATATTAATATAAAAAAAATGGTTTCAGCTTTGCTGTATCAACCGGGAATATTTTTATATTCACTGTAAAGCATACCAGATCATAGAAGCGCTGTACATCACCTCATGCAGTGCAGTTCTCCTCAATGGCCAAGTCTTAGACTACTTCAAGACCTCAGTCGGCGTCCGTTAGGGCTGCCTGCTCTCTCCAGCCCTCTTTAATCTATTCCTGGAGAATATCATGAGGGAAACACTTTACGACTTCTATTCTACCATCTCAATAGGAAGACGACCCATTAACAGCCTGCGCTTCGCTCACGATATTGATCTCATGGGAGGCAACAAGGAACTTTAAGACCTTACCAACAGACTGGTAGAGAGAGCAGGCGCATATCGGATGGAAGTCAGCACAGAAATGAGTACAGTAATGGTCAACAGTGCAAATAACACCACAGCACAGATCTATATGAACGGCCAGCAACTGGAAGAAATAGACGCTTTCAAATAAATATCTTGGCGCTGCCCTCACGAAAGATGGACGCTCCACCACAGAGATCAAGACCAGGCTAGCCATGGCAACATCAGCTATGGCAAAACTGAACAAGATATGGAGAAGCAACAACATCAGCTTCAAAACGAAGGTCAAATTGTTCAGATCCCTGGTCATCTCCATCTTGCTCTACGGCTGCGAAAGTTGGACAATGACCAATGAAACCACCAAGCAGATCCAGACGTTCG
>CM060343.1:37799903-37827403 GCA_030674155.1 Stramonita haemastoma
ATCGGACAGCCTGAGATTGATTCCAGGTGTGAACTACTACCTAGACACCCGTTCACAGGGATGTTTTTTTCCTAGAGTTTGCATCAGTGCCAACTCCACTGCTCCTTAAAACTGTTAACTAATGTTCCGTATGTAAACACATGCAGAACACCTTGAGCACACGTTGATACTTCCTCCATCCGTTGGTACAGTGGACCATTTTGTGCTGGGGGAATGGGTGACATAATAAGACCAAACGCATGCACACTGGTGTGGATAAATTTTAGACATCATTCCACGAGTCCATACGGAGCTACATCAATGGTGGGCACAAAGAGGGACACATGCAACAATGCAGTGTAGGTGGACCTCATAGCTGTAGCTGAAGAACCAAAAACCCTGCCCTGGTATGTATAATGATCTACAGGGAAACACGGCACTGGCAGGTTTGCAAATGACACAACACAATCCAACACAACACAACTACACACAACACAACATAATACAACTCAGCACAACACAGCACAACACAATCCAGCACAACACAACACAATCCAGCACACCACATCACAATATAATACAATCCAGCACAACACAACACAACACAATCTAGCACAAAACACCACACCATACCTCAACACAACACAGAACAGAACGACACAACAACACAACATAACACAGCACAACTCAATACAACACAAAACAGCACAATGCAACACAACACAACACAGCCTTTTCAGAATAATTCTCTCCATTAGCATGTCTGTGTGCGAGGTCAACCCAATTGGTCTGTAGCTAGTTTTGTCTGTTTTGGGCTTTCCCTGTTTATGAATTGGAATGACAATTGACTGTTTCCAAATTACTGGCATAACACATTCAATCCAACATTTATTGAACAGTTTATGAAGTAGAAAAATAAAGTCTACCGGTATGTATTTTTGCATGTCATTAGAAATTGCATCTAATCCGACAGATGTTTTCTTAGTAGAAAGAGACATCAAAGCAATTCTAACTTCTTCCACTGAAATTGGCGCATTAATATATGAACTGATTGTCAGGAACTGGGTCGGTATACTCTGTTTTACATTCCTCTTCTGTTCTATAGTTCTTGCACTTAAGTGACAAGCCTTCAAGACGCATGGATTTTGAAAACATGTCTGCAAATGCTTTAGCTTTTTCTAAATTTGATGAAAATTCTTTGCTCTCCAGTTTCACTGGACAAGCTGGTAAACTAACACCTTTTTTCATTTCATAATTTTTTTTCCAAACCATTTTAAGGTCTTTATGGTTTGAAATTTTGGTTGTACACAAGAAGTCAAAAGTTGTCTCTTAGCTTGAGCGACAAAAAGGTTACTATCACTAAGATTAATACACTAAAAACAAATAAACATCAGGGAAATATCTGGTGGACACCAGCTTGTGAGGAAGCATTTAAATATAAACGCTTAATGTATAAAATGTATCTAAAAGATAAAACATCAGAAAATAATTCAAAACAGAAACAAGCAAAAAATTCACTTTGTGCATATGAAACCTTTGGTGTTCACAGTTTTGTGTACACAGAAGATTTTGTGCAGATAAACCTATGGTGTTCACAGTTTTGTGTAAACAAAAGACTGTGCAGGTAAAACCAATGGCTTTCACTGTCATCTGTTTGGTGAAGATATAAGAGGACACCTAGCAAACATATGTCAATGTAACAGTATGTTGACGCACCCCTATCTACGTCACCGCTGTTGCTTGGTTACCTGAGTCACAAAACCACTCTTTCAAAAGCCTTAAATAAAAGCAGCGTGTTTACTTGTCAGCTATTTATAAAACTGTCCCGTCACTGGCACGAGCTTGTTTCTTTTCATATGACCCTCCACCCTCCTTACCCTTACCTTTGTCACCCACCCCTTCCTCTCTCACCTTGCCCCTCTCCCATTGCTACCTGTGTATGCACCTAACACGTTATGAATGTACCCGCTTTCTGTGAATGTTGTGTTGACACGATCTAACTCAAGGTTAGATCAGATAGGAGGGTGCAGAATGAAAACAAAGGTGAGAAAGTGTGGGGCAAGAGGGACAAGGCAAGGCAGGGCAAACAAAAAGAGAGAATAGGTGAGGGAAAGATGGTGATACAAAAGGTGAAACAGTACAAAAGAAGACAAAGCTGTACAAACAAGGAAAGATAAAATCAAACAAAAGATTATCCTGATTCAAAACATAACACAGAGAGAGAGAGAGAGAGAGAGAGAGAGAGAGAGGAGAGAGAGAGAGGAGAGGAGAGAGAGAGAGAGAGAGAGAGAGAGAGAGACATGGACAGACAGACAGACAGGACAGAGAGAGAGAGAGAGAGAGAGAGAGAGAGAGAGAGGAGAGAGAGAGAGAGAGAGAGAGAGAGAGAGAGAGAGAGAGACGATGGAAGACAGACAGACAGACAGACAGACAGACAGACAGACAGAAGAGAGAGAGAAGAGAGAGAGAGAGAGGAGAGAGAGAGAGAGAGAGGAGAGAGAGAGAGAGAGAGGAGAGAGAGAGAGAGAGAGAGAGAGAGAGAGAGAGAGAGAGAGAGAGAGATCACAACACACTGACAAATCAGGAAGAACAGGACTCTTGCAACTTTAATTTTAAAAAAAGCCCTGGTTGATGATTGGCTGAAGAGTCACAGGTATTGCCAAAGGGAGTTCCCCCAGATTTCCCTCTGGGTGTCTTCTTTAACCCCACCCACTTTTTTGTTTGCTTGTTTTTTGGTGTTGTTGTTTTCGTTTACTTTTTTGCATCTTTTGTTTTGCTTCAGTGGGCACACTGCTGCTGAGATCTTATGCTTATCTTCTTTCCGGGTCTGACTGTAGGTCTGTTTGTTGTTGGTTTGTCTGTTTGTTAGTTTGTTTGTTGTTGTGTCCTGTGAAAGCACAAGCACAGAATAGGGAGTGCACAATCCTTTAGTTTCAGAGAAAGGGGAGTTTTGTCAATTACATATTTGGGGAAACAAGTCAGTTGGAGAGTCAAAGTGCCAAAGGTGTGTGCTCATCACTAGATAAAAAAAACAAAAAAACTTTGCTATGAAATACATAGAAATGGAAGCATTGCATACTGCAAAAGAAAACTTTATGCTGCTCCTCTAAACTAACCTGCAACATGTTCTCTACTTATTCGGATTGACAAGTTTAAATCTCACGCCATAATAATATAGGTGAATGGATCAACTGAAAATGTTTATCCACATAATTTACACTTGAGATTTTAGAACATCCTTCAATGGATTTGGAACACAAAAATACATGCAACCCTAAAGCAAAACAATAACTTAACATGCTACTGAACCATGGGGTTCCGGTTCATCTTTCCTGGAAGTACAATCAATTGGAAAGCAGCTTCATACACAATAAATTGGTAAAAGAAAAAAACAACTAATCCCAATGCATATACATAACTATTGATCCTTGAATATTAGGAAATAGGACGGGGGGTGGGGGTCACAGCACACACATGGGGGGAGGGAGGGGCAGCAAATACATAGGGGCGGAGTACAGCAAATGTATAGGGGGAGGGCAGAAAATTACATAGGGGGAGGGAGGGGTAGCAAATACATTGTGGCGGAGGGCAGCAAATATATAGGGGGAGGGGGGTAGCAAATACATGGGGGGAGATGGGGCAGCAAATATATAGGGGGAGGGGTTAGCAAATACATAGGGGGAGGGGGGTAGCAAATATATAGGGGGAAGAGGGCAGCAAATATATAGGGGGAGGGGGGGTAGCAAATACATGGGGGGAGATGGGGCAGCAAATACATAGGGGGGAGACGGGGCAGCGAATACATAGGGGGGAGATGGGGCAGCAAATACATGGGGGGAGATGGGGCAGCAAATACATGGGGGGAGATGGGGCAGCAAATACATGGGGTGAGATGGGGCAGCAAATACATGGGGTGAGATGGGGTAGCAAATACATTGTGGCGGAGGGTAGCAAATACATGGGGGGAGGGGGGGGGTAGCAAGTACATGGGGGGAGATGGGGCAGCAAATACATAGGGGGGAGATGGGGCAGCAAATACATAGGGGGAGGGGGGGTAGCAAATACATGGGGGGAGATGGGGCAGCAAATACATAGGGGGAGGGGGGGTAGCAAATACATGGGGGGAGATGGGGCAGCAAATATATAGGGGGAGGGGGGGGTAGCAAATACATAGGGGGAGGGCAGCAAATACATAGGGGGAGGGGGTAGCAAATACATAGGGGGAGGGGGCAGCAAATACATGGGTTGGGGAAGCAAAGAAATGGGGCAGGAAATTAAAAGGGGGGGGGGGGGGGCAACAAAAACTTGGGGAGTGGGGGGGGGGGGGGTAATGGCAGCGAATAATTGGGGGGCGGAGCAAAGAAATGGGGGGCAGGAAATAAATAGGGAGGCAACAAATAAATGCGGGGAAGCAAACAAATGGGGAAGGCAGCAAATAAATTGGCGGGGGTGGGGGGGGGCAGCAAATAAATTGGGGGGGTAGGGGGGACAGGAAATAAATAGAGGGGCAGCAAATAACATCAGCATGGCGTATTTACCCTCATGCAACAGACACTAGTTGCTGTCTGATTGTTCAAAGAAGAGAAAAGAATGAAAATTATCGGACTACAATGACATTTCCAATATGCTTAGACTAAAGAAAACAAAACGTTTCTTAGTTTCAGTCATGTTACATTTACAGTCAAAAAGCATAGACACTCTGAACAATGAGTAACAATTAAGTCTCAAAGAAGGCGAGTTTGATAACAGTATGTGCACACACACACACACATATATATATATTATATATATATATATATATATATATATATATATATATATATATATATATATATATATATATTTTTTTTTTTTTTTTTTTTTTTTTTTTTTTTTTTTTTTTTTTGGGGGGGGGGGGGGGGATATCAGTTGGGAAGTCAAGTGCCAAGGTGAGCGTCACCATTAGATATATAACATAAATTAACTTTGCTATGAAACACGGACAATGGAAGCATTGAATACAAGAACATCTTGTTGCTTCTCTAAACTAAACTGCAACGTTTTCTCTACTTATTCTGATAGACAAGTTCGCATCTTACGACAATGATATAGGTGATCGATCAATTGGAAATGGTTATTCACATAATTTACACATGAGATTCTAGAACTACTTCACTGGGCTTGGAACACAAAGAAATACATGCAACCCTAAAGCAAAACAACAACAACTTAACATGCTACTCAACCATGCGGTTCCAGTTCATTTTGCCTGGGAGTACAATCAATTGGAAAGCAGCTTTGTACACAATACAGCTATTGTTAAAGAAAACCCAATATAACCCCCCAATGTATTTAAATGACTATTGACCCTTAGATATTAAGAAAAAGGACGGGGAGACGGGGGGGGGGGGGGGCGCAAATAAATGGGGGCAGCAACTTATGGGGGCAGTGAATAAATTGGGGTGGGGGCAGGAAATAATTTTGGGGGGCAGCAAATACATGGGGGGGGGGGGGGGGGGCAGCAAATAAATTGGAGCAGTAAATAAATGGGGGGCAGCAAAATAATGGGGACAGTAAATCAATTGGGGGGTGCAGCAAATAAATGGAATTAAATAAATGGGGGGGCAGCAAATAAATGGGGGAATTAAACGAATTGGGGGGTTGGGTGCAGCAAATGAATGGGGGCAGTAAATAAATAATTTCTGGGGGGATCTATATAAATAGGGGCAGTGAATACATTTGGGGGGGGGGGGGGGGGGGCAGCAAATTAAACGGTAGGGGGGGGAGGCAGCAAATAACGGCAGCATTTCTCTCATATAACAGACTAGTTGCTGTCTGGGTGTTTCAAGAAAAGAATGAAAATATATCGGACTACAATGACGTTATTCCCTATATGTTTAAACTAATGAGAAAGAATGTTTCTTAATGTCAGCAATGTTACCTTTACAGCCAAAATAATAAACACTGAACAGTGAGTGCAAACATTAAAATTTAAGTTTCAAAGAAGGCTGAGTTTGCTAACCCTTTTTTTTTAGGAAATAGTCAGTTGGGAAGTCAGATGCCAAAGGTGTTTGCTCACCACTAGATATAAAACAAAAATCAACTTTGCTATGAAAAACAGGGAATATGGAAACATTGCATACTACAAGAACATCTTTTATTGCTCCTCTAAACTAGCCTGCAACAACCTCTACTTTTTCGGATAGACAAGTTTGCATCTTACTACATAATGATACAAGTGAATCGGTCAAGTGGAAATGTTCATCCACATAAATAACACTCAAGATTCTAGAACATGCTTCACTGGGCTTGGAACACAAAAAATATATGGAACTCCAAAGCAAAACAAAAACCACTTAACAGCTACTGAACCATGGGGTTCCAATTCATTTTTCCTGGAAGTACAATCAATTGGAAAGCAGCTTCTTACACAGTGTATTGGTAACAAAAAATAAACAACAATAAAAAATGCATATTGACCCTTAAATATTCGGAAATAAGACGGGGGGGGGGGGGCAGCAAATAAATTACGGGGGGGGGGGGGGGGGGCATCAAATAAAGGGTTGCAAATTATTGTGGAGACATCAAATGGTGGGGAGGAGGGGGCTGCAAATAATTTTGGAGACAAAAAAGGGGGGAGGGGTGCTACAAATAAGAGGGGGGGGGGCAGCAAATAAATGGGGGGACAGCAAATAAATGGGAGGGGGGGGCACCAAATAAATGGAGGGGCAGCAAATAAGGGCAACATGGCACATTTTACCTCAGGTAGCAGACTATCTGGTGTGAGTTTTTCAAGAAGAAAAAAAAAAAGGACCAAATGACGTTATTTCCAAAATGCTTTAAAAATGTATCTTAATTTCAGCCGTGTTACTTTTACAGCCAGAAAACACAGACAGTGAACAGTGAGTGCACACACTACAGTTTCAAAGAAGGCTGAGTTTGCTAATCCATATTTATTTTTCGAAAAAAGTCACTTGGGAAATCATGTGCCAAAGGCGTGTGCTCACCACTAGATATAAAACAACTTTGTTATAAAATACATGGAAAATGGAAGCATTGCATACAACAAGAAATATCTGTTGCTGCTCCTCTATAAAAAACATGCAACATTTTCTCTACTTATTCCGATAGACAAGTTTGCATCTTACGACATAATGATAATGTGATTCGATCAATTGGATATGTATATCCACATAATTTACACTTCATTCCCAAGAACATGCTTATCTGGGCTTGGAAGACATAAAAACACATGCAACCTAAACAACATATTTTAAAACGCTACCGATTCATCGGGTTCCTGTTCATTTTTCCTGGAAGTACAATATATTGGAAAGCAGCTTAGTACACAATATGTTGATTAAAAAATCCCACAAAGCCCAGTGCATATGAATACCTATCCACGCTTAAACATTAGGAAACAGGACAGGGTGGGGGGAGGGGGCAGCAAATAGATGGGAGGAGGGGGCAGCAAATAGATCGGGGGAGGGGGCAGCAAATAATTGGGAGGGGGCAGCAAATAAATTGGGGGAGGGGGGGGGGGCAGCAAATAACGGGCGCATGGCGTATTTTCCCTCATGTAACAGACTCTAGTTGCTGTGGAGTGTTCGAAGAAGAAAAAAGAATGAAAATATATCAGACCCAAATGACATTTCCAAAATGCTTAATGCAAAGGGTAAAAAGCGTTTCATAATTCCAGTCATGTTATCTTTACTGCCAGAAAAGGCAAACACTCTGAACAGGGAGTACAGAATTAACTTAAGTTTCAAAGAGGACGAAATTTAGGAAATCATATTTCATTTTAGGAAAAAGTCAGTTGGGAAGTCAGAGTGCCAAAGGTGTGTGCTCACCATTAGATATAAAACAGATATCAACTTTGCTAATAGATACAGGGAAAATGGAAGCATTGCATACAAATAGAAATATATGTTGCTGCTCTCTAACCTAGCATGCAGCATTTTCTCTATTTGGATAGACAAGTTCGCATGTTACGAAATAATGATATAGATGAATCGATCAGTTGGGAAAAAAAATGTTAATCAACATAATTTACACTTGAGATTCTAGGAATACTTATCTGGGCCTGGAAACACAAAAATACACGCAACCCTAAGTAAAACAACTCAACATGCTACTAAACCATGGGTTTCCATTTCATTTTTCCTGAAAGTATAATCAATTAGAAATCAGCTTCGTACACAGTATACTGTTATAAAAACAACAAAAACACCCAATGCATACAACTAACTATTGACCCTAAAATTTTAGGAAACAGGAGGATGGCAAGGGGGGGGGGGGGGGCAGCAAGTAAATGAGGGGCAGTAAATAAATGGGGGAGGGGGCAGCAAATAAATGGGGGACAGTAACTAAATTGGAAGGCAAAAAAAATGGGGAGGGGGGCAGCAAATAAATGCAAAGGTGACAGCAAACAAATAGGAGGGGGGGAGCAAAAATTGGGGGCAGTAAATAAATGGGAGGGGGGCAGCAAATAAATGGGGGGAGGGGGGTGGTACAGCAAATATATGGGGGGGGGGCAGCAAAAAAAGGGGGGGGGGGGGGCAGCAAAATACGGGCAGCATGGCGAATTTTCCTCATGTAACAGACTAGTTGCTGTCTGAATATTCGAAGAAGAAAAAATAATTTTAAAATAGTTCAGACTACAATGACGCTATTCCCAATATGCTTATACTAAAGAATTTTCTTTAAAAGCATTTCTTAACTTCAGCTATATTATGTCTAAAGTCAGAAAGCACAGACACTGAACAGTGAGTGCAGACACTTAAGTTTCAAAGAAGACTGAGTTTGCTGATCCATATTTTTTTTAAAGAAAAATCGGTTGGGAAGTCAGGTGCCAAAGGTGTGTGCTCACCATTGATATAAAACAGCTTTGTAATAAAATACATGGAAAATGGAAGCATTACATACAACAAGAAAACTTTTTGTTGCTCCTCTACAATAACCTGCAACATTTTATCTACTTATTTGGATAGACTAGTTTGCACCTTAAGACATAATGATATAGGCAAAATGGAAATGTTTATTCACATAAGTTACACTTGAGATTCTAGAACATGCTTAACTGGGCTTGGAACACAAAGAAATACATGCAACCTAAATCAAAACAAAAACAACATAACATGATACTGATCCATGGGATTCCAGTTCAATTTTTCCGGGAAGTACAATCGATTAGAGAGCAGCTCCGTACACAATGTATTGGTAAAAAAAAAACAGAAAACCCCAACACATATACATAAACTATTGACCCTTAAGTATTTGGAAATAGGACGGAAAAGGGGGGGGGGGGCAGCAAATGAATGGAGCGGGGGGGGGGGGGGGGGGGGCAATAAATACATGGGGGAGGGCAGTTAAATAAATGGGGGCAGCAAATAAATGGGAAGCAAATAAATGGAGGGCAGGATATATATGGACAGCAGCAAATAAATGGAGGGCAGCAAATACATGGGGCAGCAAATAAATGGAGGGCAGCAAATACATGGGGGGGGGGGGGGGGGTAGCAAATACATGGGGGCGCATCTGCAACTTCAGCTGCAATCAACTGCAACTTCAAACTGCCATGTGCCATTACAAACCATTGTCAAAGAACTTCACATAAAAGATCATAGGTCAAAACCATGATTTGTGCTTTGTTGTTGAGGTTGATATCAAGAAATGGTACAAAACAACAATTATACAATCCTGGTTTTGATGGTGAAAAATAAATCCACTGTTTTGGAACAGTTACCTACAAGTAAACCCACACACACTGCCCCGATAAAGAGAAATGTGAAGTGTCACTACATCATGAGTCCCCATTGCACCGAGGTCTTTTTTGTATCGACATGATGATGATTGATGATGATGATGATGATGATGATGATGATGATGATGATGATGATGATGATGATGACGATGACGATGACGATGATGATGATGATAGTGGTGGTGGTGGTGATGGTGGTGGTGGTGATGATGGTGATAGATGGTGCTGGATGATGATTGGCAGATAATTGAAGATTGCTGATTGATGATGATAATGATGAACCAAATGATTGACGGTTTGATTATGTTAAGGATGATGGATGTATGATTGACGGATTATGACAACGATGATGGTGGATGATGATTGCTGATGATGGATGAAAAATGATGAATGATGGTGGCTTGGGAGGATTATGATAATGATGATGATGGATGATGATGGATGATGAATGACGGATGGTGATTGATGATGGACGACGATTGATGATAAGGATGGTGGATGATGATGGACTAGGATGATGATAGTGATGACGATTGATGATCAAATAAGATGATGACGACTACGACAATTTATAAGAAAGACAAACAACAAACAACAACAACAACAACAACAACAACAACAGCTGCAGCAGCAGCAATAATAATAATAATAAAAATAAATTGCGTGACAATTTATATTGCGCTATATCTTGCACAAACAAATTTAATCGCTTGCATTTGACCTATACAACTCATAATCAATCAATAACAATTAATAGTTTTAGAAAATAGCTAAACTACTATTAACCTACAATAAAAGCCTATTGAAAACAAAAAACAATTTGAAAATTGGACCCTCTATGACAAGTAATTGCAAATTGAGTTTTAAACTGAGGGAAGTGACAATAATGGATTTAAAAAAAATATGTGTAATATCAAAAAGACAAAAAACGAGTACCTTAATCATTTCAGTACAAGACGAAATACTGGCTATAGTTTTCAAATTGATTAAAGCTTTTAAAATCCACAACCTGATCCCCACACTGCCTAATATGGCTTCTAACAGAAAAAGGGGTCAGCTGCAAGTGACTCATTTCATAAAGGAGCCTCACATATTTCAAGCCTACAGAATTAATATATAAAACTTGAATGCCAGCAAAAAAAAAAACCCACACCAAAATTGTGATACTAACAGCAACCCATAAGTCATTAAAGAAAGGCCGATGTTATGTTTGAAAAAACAGTATGGCCAGGAAAAAGGTTATCAGTACTAAACTGGTTCACTCTGCACTCGGTACTTCAAATTGAGACGCACTTGTAAACAGTTTACAATCAGTCACAAAAATAAAAACTCATGCCAACCATTCTTTAAAAATGTTCACTTCATTGGGCACAACAAAAGCAAACTGAAACAAAACAAAACAAAACAATAACAAAACAAAAAAACCACAAAAAGCTGCACTACACTAAAATATTGCAGTAATCAGCAACAAAACATTGTTCCACAAGATTTTCTGCGTTGGGTTTTGGAATAACAAATTTAAGGTTCAATACTTCAGAAAACTAGCATAAATTAACTAAAAACGATAACTCCAGTATCTTGAAATAAAAATTTAAAAACAAAAACCAGCTAGCTGTACAAAGGTGGCACTAAACGCCGGCAGTATAATTATCATGAAGCCCTGAGCGTGATGATTAGAGCTATCTTCATTTTTAAAAACCCTTTCCAATTTCGGAGTGAGGCCTACAACCGCTTTCTCCAACTTATTTCTCTTTTCATTCCTTTTTCGATTTTTCTGTTAATCTTCTTCGATTTTATTGATAACATGTTTATACATCAACACTCCTCTCTCTGTCTCTCTCTCTCTGTCTCTCTCTCTCTCTCTGTCTCTGTCTCTCTCTCTGTCTCTCTCTCTGTTCTCTCTCTCTCTCTCTCTCTCTCTCTCTCTCTCTTTTCTCTCTCTCTCTCTCTCTCTCTCTCTCTCTCTCTCTCTCTCTCTTCTCTCTCTCTCTCTCTCTCTCTCTCTCCCCCTTCTCTCTCCCCCTTCTCTCTCTTCCTCCCCCTCCCTCCTGTCCCCCTCTCTCTCCCCCCTCTATATATCACCTTTCCATTAACTGAACAGAAGAAAACTTGATGCTGGCAATAGAAATCCAGACTGCTATTAGGGGTGGGGGGATGGGGGGGATGCAGAACTCTGTCAATGGATGGAGTGCCATGACCTGGGTAACGGGCATGTCTTGACCTACAGCACAGCACACATGGGAGACTGGAGGTCAAGATGCCGGTTAATCCTATCCACGCAACATGAAAGGCATTTTTTTGTTTGTAATTATACCTGGGGTTTGTAAAATAAACTGTATGAAAGTAAGGTTGTTTTTTTTTTAATAAGACTTCCCACGTTTCCTCTCCTCCATCTCTCCCTAATTTATTTTAAAGTCGATAACAACTCTACAATCCCACGATTTTAACACAGTCTCACCATTGTAAGTAGAAACATTCATGTACTTTCAGTAAGTGCCCAAATTTTCCCGTTCACGCCCCCAATAAAAAAACACACTCAAATCAGGTGACAAAATACCGTGATATTACCATTCCATGATTTAACGGCGGTACAAATACTTCTTACACACATAACACTGTCCTTCGGATGAGACTATTAAAAGGAGTCTCTGGGTGTAGACGCAGCATAATATCTTGCTCACACATTAAGCCTATTCTGTTTTTCGGAAGAGTATGCCACGATGTGCCGCTGGGAAGGATGACAACATTGACAAAACTGCATACATACCGGGACTGAATACAAAAATGCACATGAGTGCTTAGTCCATTATCACACATACACACAAACACAAACACAAACACAACACACACACACACACACACACACACACACACACACACACACACACACACACACACACACACACACACTTCTTTCAAATCATTTAAGCATCCTGAAATCAGCAAATTACTTTTCTTTTTTAACATACTTTTTCTAGTATGTCCCTTTCCACTGAACCTTATCATAAAGTTTACTACCTGCCCCTATCTAATGGACCACGAATACATATACTTGACTTTCTAAAACAAAATATGTATGAATACGAAGATTTTAAAGCAAAACCAGCCTGGATACGAGTACTGTTTTTATCTCAAAATTACAACACATTATCTCAACATCATCAGACATGTATCCTCTTCCGCTCATGGCACCTTTCTCCTGTCAGATCACCTCAGCACCCCCTACCCCCCCTTGCCCCCACCCCACCTCTTTCTAGCATCCTTTCCTCCAAAGTTCTACCACCTCCCCTCCTCCTACCAGCCTTAGCTGTAGTACTTGAATTTTTCACAGGTAAAGGTAAAGTAAAGATGTCCCATAACCTGTGTGATCGTAGGAGAGCGAGGAGTCAGAGACCTCAGCTTCTCCTAGGGGCCAGCATATTGAGGGCGGCGCGCATCTCCTCTCCCTCGCTGCTTTACCTTCCCTGATCCTAAAGAAGGCAAGTATATATTTACAGCTGGAGGAACTAGGGGAACTGTACTGAAGCTAAGGCACACAAACGGTCACCTATCCACTTGGCAACCACACTTGACGCTGCTCAACCTTGGCTGGGGGAAAGCGAGCGCTCTGACCCCCGAGATATCCCATTCCCTACCTTTTCAAAGAACACTTGAAAGTGAGCATTTGTTTCTCACGCCGAAGTCGGATGCGCTGGGCCTGACTTGTCAGGCTTGTGACAGCAGCGCGATGCAGTTTCGATGATACGACAGACGGCGATAGTTGTCTTAGCATTCGATAAAGTGGAAACAGTTATCACTAATTTCCCGAAATCGGACACGGCCACTTTAGTAGTGGGCAAACATGACCGCATGCCCAACAATCTGATTAATAAAACTTGGAAGTATAGCCGAGGAAAGACATTGAAAAAAGGCGTATTTGATTAGAATAAGCATTTCCAAATCAATGTTGGTGCCTTAGATTTCTTTTAATCACTTCTACTGGCGTTTGATATTCGTTTTAGTTTGGGCGAACATTATGGGTTTATCCATTTATTCTCAATAAGGAATTCAATTTTATCCAACCCAAAAGAAAAAAAAAACCTACTTTGTCAGCTTTATACCCTCTGATCCACTTGACTTTTGTGTCCACATGTGGGGCCAACGTTAGAGTTCAGGTTAATTAATGTCAGGGTTAGAGTTAACACTTAGTAGCGGGTAAGGTAAGGGTTGTCTCATGCTGGTCGGTCTGATTGTTAGAGGGCATGTGGACACAATAGCGCAAGGACAAAGGGTATTTAGCCATAGACACGAGGGTTTTCTGTTTCTATTTATTCAGCTATAGATACGATGGTTTTCTGTTTCTATTTATTCATCTATAGACACGATGGTTTTCCGTTTCTATTTATTTAGCTATAAAACACAATAGTTTTCTGTTTTTATTTATTCAGCCATAGACACGATGGTTTTCTATTTCTATGTATTCAGCTATAGACACAATGGTTTTCTGTTTCTATTTATTCAGCCATAGACACGATGGTTTTCTGTTTCTATTTCATGCCGTGTGCACAGGGGCAGAGTTTCACATCAGAATCACCAGATCTATCAAAACCTGAGCCGATGCTATGGATTTCAGTGTTCACACGTTTCCCATTATTTTTTTTTAGTGGTTGCAGGCCTGTGATTTTTTTTAATCATTCATGAAGTTATCAAAAACTGCCTAAAATGAATCGTGCAAATCACCTAAGCTGGAATGTGGTTACCTTAACAGAGGTCGAAACAGCCACATATCACAAACGTAACCATTGAGGAGTTTCCGATATTGCTAGAACTGGAAGAAAAATATATATATTAAATTTTTATACTTATCAGAATGGAAAGAATATTATATATATATATATTATATATATAATATATATATTATATATTATTATTATAAATAAATTACATTATTTTTTATCGAAAAAAAGCTGCCACCCCTTTTTTTTATCGAATGCTCTAATATGGTATTATTACCTCCTAAGCTCCCACTTTCCCTTCCTTGCCTAACCCTTCAACCTGATGTCTATTCCCTTAAACCCCCACCACACAAACACACACCACACTACACCACACACACACATACACAACAGCAAGCGCACACACACACGCACACACACACGCACACACACACACACACACACACACACACACACACACCAGCACACACACACACACACACACACCACACACACACACACACACACACACACCACACCACACCACACCACACCACACAAAAACACTTTCCTGAAGATTGTGCAACATTGGTGTATGAAATAAACTGAACTAGGAATTTTAGAAATCATTCCCGAAGCTGGAGTGTGGCTACCTTCATGGTGGGGGAGATTAATCGCATTTGCATAAATATCATTGTGAACCTTGGAGTTCTTGCTGAGGAACAAACAGGGAGGGGGGGGGGGGGGTAAATTTCGATTTTATTCTCATCTGAATTCTTTCAGATTTTATTTTCATTTAAATTCATTTTGTGTTGTGGTGGGGGGGGGGGGGGGGGGGGGATTCAGTGACTGATTTAATTTTCATCTGAATTTAGATTGATGTATTTGACACCACAGCAAAACCGGAATGGTATACCACTGACACTAACATTATTAACATATAATTCTGAAAAAATAAGTACATATTTCTTCTCTAGCTAAAGTCACTGGCTATTTCATTTGCTTATTTTCAAAATTCAATTTTCAAAGTCTGACACTTCACTGCCCCAAAATCCATCGTTTTTTTCTGCTTTGGTTTTTGTTTTGTTTTGTTTTTAGAGATAATTGTTCTAATTTCTAATAACTGGAATTTTATTTTATAAAAAAAAATCTACAATGCTTTGCTAGTTATAAGCATCAAGGGGAAGATAATCACAATGAAAAATGTTTTAAGTTAAATTGATTCACAATAACTTTTTTTTAAATGGTTGCAAGTTACACAAGGCACATTAAAATATGTTTATAAAAAAAAATCAGAACATCAGTTTCCATCATTTAATCAGCATTGTAAATATCTATCACTGCAAAGTACTGTTTCCTGGCTCTTTGGATTTCTTTTTAAAACAAAAATGATGAAAACAAATTTTCTCAATTCCCAAACTCAAAATAACATCCTTTAAGTATATTCTTAGCTGGCATTGGATCATTTTATAAAAATATTAAAAGAAAAACATTTGCAATAAGAAACATTTTAAAAACCCCAATCGAAATGACGTCAGTTTTGTTAAAAAAATCATTTTGTCAGATTTATCCCCCAAAACAAAACTGTCACAAGCTATTATCTGTTCTATTACTTTCATGGAAAACAGAAATTCACAACTTTTTCAAGAAATCCATTTTGTCCATTTGCTTTTTTTTGTTGTTATGTCACCTTTTCAAAGTGGTGCTTTGGAATATTTTCTCGTCGAAAATAAATTCAAAAAGCATGTCCAGCTACTCGCTCACCATCTCGCAATATATCTTCTCTGTCAAATAATACTTCTACAAATTTGAAGGCTTGAAACAAAACAAATCAAATTTGCTCCCATCATTTCAATAGCTGATACCTTAACGTTTGGCCAAAAAACATGTCTCATACAGAAAATCATGATTTGTGAACCTCGGAGCTCTAGCCCAGAACGAAAAAAAAAGCGAAAAAAGAAAGCTGACAGACTGTGATGAATATGTTGCCTGGAACCACCAACACTCCAACAGCTGTGAGCATCATTGTTTTGTCTTGCTGTATAATCCTGTAGTGACCAGCCGCCATGGCGCAGTGGTTAGCGCCTTGAGTTACAGACTGGAAAGACGCAGGTTTGAATCAAGTAAGAATCAAACTTTTTTTTTATGACTCCAACCGGCTCCTACCCACAGTCAGTGTGGTTGTGGGATCATTGGAAAAACTGGGACCCACACAGCCGAGGTTTGTTTATTTCACAACTGTCATTGAGAGCTGCTCAAATTGCTCAAATCACCTTAACACAGAGTGACGCAGCAGCAGTGCAGGGCCCTCTGGCTGGTGGCCCTACGGTGGGTGATATTGATAGGTTCCCTGTAGACTTCTGGCCCTCAGGATGAGACATAACGAACCTGCCTATGGCCGTGGCGGGGAAATTGAAATGAGCGGCGTGGGAACAGTGGGACGGGGATGTTACAGAAGATGAGGCAGCAAAGAAAAAACAACCAACTTGGGCTCTCTTTTGGTGGTTGCAGAGTTTTCTCCCTGACTGAAGCACTGTCCTTGGTGGTTGTCCATCAGAGTCGTGGTCCTTGACAGATGTCCTTGAAAAGTATAACACCTGAAAAGAAATAAAAGTTGTCAGATTGTGTGTGTGTGTGTGTGTGTGTGTGTGTGTGTGTGTGTGTGTGTGTGTGTGTGTGTGTGTGTGTGTGTGTGTGTGTGTGTGTGTGTATGTGTGTGTGTGTGTGTGTGTGTATGTGTGTGTGTGTGTGTCCGTCTGTCTGTCTGTTTGTCTGTGTCTGTGTGTGTATGTGAGAGAGAGAGAGAGAGAGAGAGAGAGGAAGGAGAGAGAGAGAGGAGAGAGAGAGAGAGAGAGAGAGGAGAGAGAGAGAGAGAGAGAGAGAGAGAGGAGAGAGAGAGAGAAGAGAGAGAGAGAGAGAAGAGAGAGAGAGAGAGAGAGAGAGAGAGACAGACAGACAGACAGACAGACAGAGAGGTAGAGACAGAGACGGAGAGAGAAAGAGGGAGAGAGAGCCTGAGAGAGAAAGAGAGACAGAGAGAGAGGTAGAGACAAAGAGAGACAGAAACAGAGAGACAGAGAGATAGAGAGACAGAGAGAGACACACACATAGACAGAGAGGAAGAGAGCTGAGACAGAGAGACAGAGACAGTGATATATATATATATATATATATATATATATATATATATATATATATATATATATATACAGACAGAGGGGTAGAGACAGAGAGAGAGAGAGAGATGAGAGAGAGAGAGAGAGAGAGAGAGAGAGAGAGAGAGAGAGAGAGGGAGGGGAGAGAGGGAGAGAGAGAGAGAGAGAGAGAGGAGAGGAGAGAGAGAGAGAGAGAGAGAGAGAGAGAGAGAGAGAGAGGAGAGAGAGAGAGAGAGAGGAGAGAGAGAGAGAGAGAGAGAGAGAGAGAGAGAGAGAGAGAGAGAGAGAGAAGGGAACAAATATAATAAAAAATAAAGATAGCTTATTTACCTGTTTAAAAAAGCATGTCATGATGGCTGCCCTCAGAAACAGGTCACTGGCCCCTGATTCCAGACCCAGAGTTCCTGAAAGCAGAAAGTCATCACCAGTAGACTGAAAACCCTGATTGTTTTATGGGTTCAACTATTACAATAATTTGATTTCATCTAACATATTCTAAGATCGTTTCTTCAATCTAATAAAATTTTGATTTAAACCAGTTTATCAATATTAAAACATTACAACAAATCTTCACGATCATCTGAATGAGCACACTTTTTCAATGTTTCGAATAATTTGCAAATAAGGAGGCATGGCATTGCTGTCAATGATCTTACTCTCCATCTCAGACACAGAAGTCGCCATGCTTGCAGCAACCAAACACCATCACCTCGTTTTAAGTAAAACCTGAAGTGACTTGTTTTGAAGGGAATGTAATTCTCTTCTAAAATTAAAACCAAAACTCTAATACTGGAATCAGATATAATTAAGTCTTAACTGTAGCAAATCAGTTCTTAATCTACTTACCGATTCAAAGGTTTTGACGGAGCAGATTCTAGCCGCGTGTCTGAAGACTCCTGAAGAGAATCACTTGAACCCCACATGACCCCAGATGATCCACATGACCCCAGATGATCCACACGACCCCAGATGATCCACATGACCCCAGACGATCCACATGACCCCAGACGACCCACATGACCCCAGATGATCCACATGATTCACCAGGTTGGGACCCATAGTTCATAAAGGATGGGAAGGTTAAGGAAACAGAAATGGGAAGGGACAAGCAACTGCACAACACCTCACGTCACTTGTCTACGAGCTCAAAGCCCCTGCAGGTCATGACGTGTTCGGAACAGAACGAAAAATTAATACAAGAAAAAATAAACAACTTGAAGCGGGGATGGCCGAGTCGCAATGTCTTATGACCACTTTCTATCCAACGGCAAAAGACAAAAAATCACACACACCCCAAAAAAAAATTCCGATCTAAAACCCGTTGTAGGTGGTAGTTTTTTGTTCGGATGGCGTTTTCGGAACAGAACGAAAAACTAATATAAGAAAAAAAAACTAAAGCGGGGATGGCCGAGTCGCAATGTCTCATGACTACTTTCTATCCAACGGCAAAATCAAACAAAAAAATCCCGAAAAATGAAAAACAAATCGATATAAAACCCATTGTAGGTGGTAGTTATTTTTCGGACCAGAACTAAACTCGCCAGAAATGAAACGGGATGCACCGTGTGGCAATGTCTCATGACCGCTGTCTCAAAGCCATTGTAAGTCAGTGGTGTTTTGAGATGGAAGACAACGCACTGGAAACGGAACAAGATGGCCAAGTCGTAAATATGCACACAGCCTCAAAGCCATTGTAGGAGATGTTTTCTGACTGAAAGAAATGCCTCAGAAATGAAAGAGAATGGCTAGAGTCCTAGCTTCTCAACTACTGGGTGAGAGTTGTATGTGGTAATGTTTTTGGAGGACAGAAGAAAATGCGTCAGAAACGGAAAGTGTGTAAAGTGGGTGGTGGTGGTGTTTGGGCAGGACAGAAGAAAATGCGTCAGAAACGGAAAGTGCGTAAAGTGGGTGGCGGTGGTGTTTTGGGAGGACAGAAGAAAATGCGTCAGAAACGGAGAGTGTGTAAAGTGGGTGGTGGTGGTGTTTTTGGAGGACAGAAGAAAATGCGTCAGAAACGGATAGTGCGTAAAGTGGGTGGTGGTGGTATTTTCAGAGGGATCACTGTCACGTTGATTGCTTTCACATTTCTTGCTTAGTTTTTTTCCCCTTATTTTTCATATTTTATTATTTTATTTTATTTTATTTTATTTTATTTTATCGTACATTATTTTATTTTATTTTATTTTGTTTTATTTTGTTTTATTTTGTTTTATTTTATTTTAGTTTAGTTTTTCCGTTTAACTTTATTCCCTAGGTTTTGTTTTACTATCTCATTTTTATTCGAATTTGTTTTAGATTTATCTTAACTCATTTTAACTACTTTTTGTTCGTTCATATAACTTTACTTTTTATATAAATCTACTTTCGATTTTATACTAGTTTAGTTTTATAGCAAGAAATGCTGAAGCAATCAGAAATTGGTGCCCAGTGATCATAGTTTGAATGCAGAGACTAGCCGAGAAGCTAGTCTAAACAAAGACAGACCTAGCCTGCAGCCAGAACTTGAGAAGCAAAGATTGGAGTAGAAGGAGGTGTACATGTATACATGTGAAGTCTGTAAACCAGCTCCGAGAAGAACTGTGCTATGTGACATAGCTTTTGGCAACAAACTGAAGGATTGGAATAACACAACATTCCCATTCTGAAGATCGAATATAGTCCCAGATCCCAGACCCCAAGAAAACCAAACCCTGAAAGGTTTTGCAGCATTCCCTGTCATCCATTCCCAATCCTCTACCAACATGGACCTAACATGGCAGATCATGTCTTTCATACTAGCATCATGGGGATTGTGGCCAAGAAGGTCGAAGATTGTGCTGCAAAGTATCTGAAAGTAAGGACAAACATGGAAATATGCGACAAGTGTACGATCGTGTAGGGGAGGGAGGGAGAGGAGAGAGAGGAGAGAGAGAGAGAGAGAGAGAGAGAGAGGAGAGAGAGAGAGAGAGAGAGAGAGAGAGAGAGAGAGAGAGAGAGAGAGAGAGAGAGAGAGAGAGAGAGAGAGAGAGAGAGAGAGAGAGAAGGAGAGAGAGAGAAGAGAGAGAAGACAGAGAGAGAGAGAGAGGAGAGAGAGAGAGAGCAGAGAGAGAGAGAGAAGAGACGAGAGAGAGGGGGGGCAGACAGACAGACACAGACAGAAGTAGGGGAGGAGGGAGAAGAGAGAACACAGAGAAGACAGACAGAACAGACAGAACAGACAGAAGACAGACAGAAAGACAGAAATAGGGGGAGGGAGAGAGAGACACAGAGAGAGAGACACAGAGAGAGAGACAGACAGAAAGACAGACAGAGACAGAGAGAGAGACAAAAAGACGAGAGAGGAGGAGAAGAGAGAGAGAGAGAGAGAGAGAGAGAGAGAGAGAGAGAGAGAGAGAGAGAGAGAGAGAGAGAGAGAGAGAGAGAGAGAGAAGAGAGAAGAAGAAGACAGACAGACAGACAGACAGACAGACAGACAGACAGACAGACAGACAGACAGACAGACAGACAGACAGACAGACAGACAGACAGATAGGTAGACGGTCAGACAGAAGACAGACAGACAGATGGGGAGGGAGAGAGAAAAGAGAGAGAGAGAGAGAGAGAGAGAGAGAGAGGAGAGAGAGAGAGAGAGAGAGAGAGAGAGAGAGAGAGAGAGAGAGAGAGAGAGAGAGAGAGACAGAGACAGAGACAGAGACAGAGACAGAGACAGAAGACAGAGCAGACAGAACAGACAGACAGACAGATTTGTGGGGGGGGGGGGGGGGGGGGCTTGACAAGTACAGCTACTGACAACATACACACAGAGATAACGCCAAGTATACACTCACAGTTCCATGGCTGAAGAAACCTGTCCGCAACACAATGGCAGCCATGACCTCCGCAGCTGCACCAACAAGCTTGTCCTCTGAACTTTCGCTGGAGCAACGTTCTGATGTTTGTTCTTAAACGCTCGTCAGGGGACAGATCAGTGTCTACGATGAAGGCAGCCGTATACTGCATGCAGGTCTTTCAAGTTGCTGTAGAGCTTGACCACTGATGTAGGGGTCAAGTCGGGCCAGATTCTCTTTCGGAATGTCTCGTGAAGCGGGCAGGACTGCAGCACCTGTTCTGTTGTCTGGCTGCCAGTTTTGCAGGAATACTGCATGCTCTGTGTGTGTCTGGTCTATGTGGAGTTTTCGTGTTAATACAATAAGGATCTTTAATGTGAGTGTAGCTTTTTCTGCTCTGAAACTTGATACAGACCTGCTATCGTTGAGTCTGGGGGTAATCGAAATTATGTATGTGTATGTAGATGCTACTGTGTTCCTTAGTTTTGCTGTTAGGCCTTGATGGCAGCTTGAGAATAACACTAGCCTTGTTTTCTTCCCGTCTTTGCCATTGGAGTCAGTCTTATTGTCAAGCACGCAGTAAAGGCTGTATGTGGGGGGGAGGGGGGATTCACTGCAAAACTTGGATGTTCCATGTCAGTCCATTGCTGTAGTTCTCGATACACAGGATGCTGTTGAGGCTGGAGGAAGGTTTGTGTGTCGTCTGTCTCCCTCCTGAGTGCCTGGAAATAAGCCTGCTGTTAGGTTTCTGTCAACAATTCTATCAGTAACTAGCATTGTGTGTATTCTACTACATTTATGCGTATGTAGATCGTCATGTGTACGTGTGTGCGAATGTATCAGGTGAGTTTGTGTGCCTTCATTTTAAGCCTAGCATCTGTGTGGATTAACAACATATTTCATTTCCTTTACTGTGGGGTGTTTTTTTTTTTCCAAGACTCATTTTTACGAACAATTTTCCGTGAAATTTAAACGGTGAGTAATGAGCTTGCTGCCCCCGAAACTTTACATGGAAATGTGTAACAGTAATGTGAAATAAAATTTACTCCAACTTACACCCAACAACTAATATAAATATCAATGAAAAATAGCGTACCCATATCGTTTATCTATACAAGTCTTATTTCACTCATGACACTTCATGTGGGTAAACAAAATGCCGCTTTTCTGTGATTGCTGTTATGCTGCCTTGCTTTGGGCTATAAAAATATCTTGTAGCAACATGTGTAGCCCAGGTTCTCAATAATTTGGTTCCTAACTACCCAATTCATTCAGATGCACAGTTTTGAGACAATGGCTCAACTAACCAAGCTGTTCTTGAATATAATTTTTTTTTATAAACAAAGCTACTCAAAGTCAAAGCTATATTTATATTCACTAAACTTCAGATATTAAAGTAAAAAGGCTTGGATAGACATTTGTATATTAGAGCCAGTTATTTTAGGGAATAAAATTTACAACTAGAGAAGATTCAGTATGCACAGGAGTAGGAGCACACGGAAATCTTCACGTAAGCAGTATTTATATCCTTGAGTATGAACTCCTTCTTTTATTTCCTCTTTGTTTTTCAATAAGGTTCCATTTCCAAAAATCTAACAGAACCATGAATAAAATGCAAATCAGCATAGTACTACACAAAACTAAATCAGTTACCTGTAGCCTCGGATGGAAAGTGGCACTATGTGGTGACGATGCAGGGTGGGGATTTTCTGCATGCTTATGCAACAAGATCTTGTCTCAGTCGTGGCCAAATCAGAAATGAAGGAGTGGGCTCAGCAATGTAGTTCTGAAACCTTTCTTGGCTGAACACATTTCATTTTCACGTGCCTCGGCTACAGGAAAATCTCTATTCTTACTCCCCTTGACTGTTCAGCAACCTTTGACACCATAGGCCAATGAAATCTCCACTCAGCTGAACATCAGAACAACAACAACAACAACAACAACAACAACAACAAAAAAACCCAAAAAAATAATAACAATAATAATAATGATGATGATGATGATGATGATAATAATGATAATAATGATACCACTACTACTACTACTACTACACTACTACTACTACTACTACTACTACTACTACTACTACTACTACTACTATACTACTACTACTACTACTACTACTACTACTACTACTACTACCATCAGCAATAACAACAATAGCCACAAAAATAATGATAAATGGCATTGAGGAAAACGCTATATCTGCCAAAAAAGGTCAAGATTGCATTTAACCTATTCTTACACAACTAACCAGAAACAAATAATAGTGTTAACAAATTCGAATGCGCGCGCGCGCGCGCGTGCACACACACAACACACACACACACACACACACACACACACACACACACACACACACACACACACACACACACACACACACACACACACAAAACATGAATTTATCTCAATTTTGCATATTTCTCGGTGTAGCATGATCTAATACTACTGCTTGATTCATTACAGTATGTATCTACACCTTTTGAGACATGATATACAATCCATATGCTTTATGCTAGTTTAAGGAACAATTATGCACTCATGAATTTTTTAACTATGTTTAAAAAAAATGTATTATTCTTTTCCATCAGGATAATGAAATAAACGCTAATGTGATTTTTTACATCCTGTCCCCGTGTGTATGCAGCTTTTTGTAAATCGTGTCATCTGCTCCGACGGGCACATGGTGGCTTACTCTTACGAAAAGCGGAACAGGATTTAACGGGGCTATGGTGTCGCCTAAAAATCTAGTGCCACACATATCGAAAATGGATGTCAAGGTTGTCTACATTTGTGTAGAAGACGGTCTTGGTGCCATGGGCTCTGTAACCGCGGAAAAGAGCGGGCGGCAAGGTCCCGAAAACGGCGTTTCCGTCACATCCTTTGGTCAATGCTTCTTTAGCTTATTCATTGGAGGGGGATGCATGCGCGCGAGCGTGCGTTCTCTGGTGTTTGTGTGTGCGTTTTGTGTTTGTGCGTGTACGGGAGACCCTGCAGATTGCTGAGGTGCATGATATTGTAGGATATTATTATTGGAGGTGTGTTCTAGGGGTCGTTTTTGTAGGACACTGTACCATGTTTCTTCGCCACACATTGTCTATGTACGGGCGGGGTTACCATCTTCGGGGCCGTGGTGTCGCCACATATCCAGTTCCACATACGTCGGAAATGGTTGTAAAATTTGTCTGCAAAGTGTAGAAGACAGTCTTGGTGCCGTGGTCTCTGTAACTGCGGAATAGTGCGGGCGGCAAGGTCGCGAAAATGGCGTATGCGTCACAATGTTTCTAGTTTTTTAGCTCTTATTCATGGGAGGGTGGGTATGCATGCGCGCGTGCGTGTGTTCGCCGGTGTTTGTGTGTGCGGTTTTTTGTGTTTGTGCGTGTGGAGGGGACAGCGCAGATTACTGTGGTGCATGATATTGTATGAAATTATTATTGGACGGTGTTGTAGGGCTGATTTTTGCGTACACTGTACTCTGTTTCTATGCGACAAACCTTGGCTCTGTACAAGCGGGGTCGCCATCTTCCGGGCCGTGGTGTCGCCACAATTCCAGTGCAACACACACCCTAAATGGTTGTCCAGTTTGTCTGCATAGTGTAGAATACGGTGGTGGTGCCTGGGCTCTGGAAGTGCGGAAAAGTGCGGGCGGCAAGGTCCCGAAAACGGCGTTTGCGTCACAATGCTTCTAGTTCTTTAGCTCTTATGCATGGGAGGGTGGGTATGCATGCGCGCGTGCACGCGTTCGCCGGTGTTTGTTTGTGCGGTTTTTTGTGTTTGTGCGTGTGGAGGGGTCCCGCAGATTACTGTGTGCATGATGTATTATGAAATTCTTATTGGATGGTGTTGTAGGGTGATTTTTGCCTACACTGTACTGTGTTTCTATGCGACAAACTTGGCTCTGTACAAGCGGGGTCGCCATCTTCCGGGCCTCGGTGTCGCCACAATTCCAGTGCCACACACATCCAAAATGGTTGTCCAGTTTGTCTGCATAGTGTAGAATACGGTGGTGTGGCCTTGGGCTCTGGAAGTGCGGAAAAGTGCGGGCGGCAAGGTCCCGAAAACGGCGTTTGCGTCACAAAGCTTCTAGTTCTTTAGCTCTTATTCATGGAGGGGGTTATGCATGCGCGCGTGCGCGCGTTCGCCGGTGTTTCGTGTGTGCGGTTTTTTGTGTATGTAGGTGTGGAGGGGACCCCGCAGATTACTGTAGTGCATGATGTTATTGTAAATTATTATTGGATGGTGTTGTAGGGGTGATTTTTGCCTACACTGTACTCTGTTTCTATGCGACAAACTTGGCTCTGTACAAGCGGGGTCGCCATCTTCCGGGCCGTGGTGTCGCTACAATTTCAGTGCCACACACATCCAAAATTGTTGTCCAGTTTGTCTGCATAGTGTAGAATACGGTGGTGGTGCCTGGGCTCTGAAAGTGCGGAAAAGTGCTGGCGGCACGGTCCCGAAAACAGCGTTTGCGTCACAATGCTTTTAGTTCGTTTAGACTTATCCATGGGATGGTGGGTATGCATGCACGCGTGCGCGCGTTCGCCGGTGTTTGTGTGTGCGGTTTTTTGTGTTTGTGCGTGTGGAGGGGACCCCGCAGAAAACTCTGGTGCATGATGTATTATGAAATTTTATTGGATGGTGTTGTAGGGGGATTTTTGCGTACACTGTACTCTGTTTCTATGCGACAAACTTGGCTGTGTACAAGCGGGGTCGCCATCTTCCGGGCCGTGGTGTCGCCACAATTGCAGTGCCACACACATCCAAAATGGTTGTCCAGTTTGTCTGCATAGTGTAGAATACGGTGGTGGTGCCCTGGGCTCTGGAAGTGCGGAAAAGTGCGGCGGCAAGGTCCCGAAAACGGCGTTTGCGTCACAATGCTTCTAGTTCTTTAGCTCTTATGCATGGGAGGTGGGTATGCATGCGCGCGTGCGCGCGTTCGCCGGTGTTTGTGTGTGCGGTTTTTTGTGTTTGTGCGTGTGGAGGGACCCCGCAGATTACTCTGGTGCATGATGTTATTATGAAATTATTATTGGATGGTGTTGTAGGGGCGATTTTTGCGTACACTGTACTCTGTTTCTATGCGACAAACTTGGCTTGTACAAGCGGGGTCGCCATCTTCCGGGCCGTGGTTGTCGCCACAATTGCAGTGCCACACACATCCAAAATGGTTGTCCAGTTTGTCTGCATAGTGTAGAATACGGTGGTGGTGCCCTGGGCTCTGGAAGTGCGGAAAAGTGCGGGCGGCAAGGTCCCGAAAACGGCGTTTGCGTCACAATGCTTCTAGTTCTTTAGCTCTTATGCATGGGAGGGTGGGTATGCATGCGCGCGTGCGCGCGTTCGCCGGTGTTTGTGTGTGCGGTTTTTTGTGTTTGTGCGTGTGGAGGGGACCCCGCAGATTACTCTGGTGCATGATGTTATTATGAAATTATTATTGGATGGTGTTGTAGGGGTGATTTTTGCGTACACTGTACTCTGTTTCTATGCGACAAACTTGGCTGTGTACAAGCGGGGTCGCCATCTTCCGGGCCGTGGTGTCGCCACAATTGCAGTGCCACACACATCCAAAATGGTTGTCCAGTTTGTCTGCATAGTGTAGAATACGGTGGTGGTGCCCTGGGCTCTGGAAGTGCGGAAAAGTGCGGGCGGCAAGGTCCCGAAAACGGCGTTTGCGTCACAATGCTTCTAGTTTCTTTAGCTCTTATGCATGGGAGGGTGGGTATGCATGCGCGCGTGCGCGCGTTCGCCGGTGTTTGTGTGTGCGGTTTTTGTGTTTGTGCGTGTGGAGGGGACCCCGCAGATTACTCTGGTGCATGATGTTATTATGAAATTATTATTGGATGGTGTTGTAGGGGGATTTTTGCGTACACTGTACTCTGTTTCTATGCGACAAACTTGGCTTGTACAAGCGGGGTCGCCATCTTCCGGGCCGTGGTGTCGCCACAATTGCAGTGCCACACACATCCAAAATGGTTGTCCAGTTTGTCTGCATAGTGTAGAATACGGTGGTGGTGCCCTGGGCTCTGGAAGTGCGGAAAAGTGCGGGCGGCAAGGTCCCGAAAACGGCGTTTGCGTCACAATGCTTCTAGTTCTTTAGCTCTTATTGCATGGGAGGTGGGTA
>CM060343.1:37832403-37844903 GCA_030674155.1 Stramonita haemastoma
CAGTGATTGTGGAATAATTTTCTACAACGTTTGAAACATCAAAAGCAAAGACCAGTTAAAAACGCATGTTAAAAAAAAAATATTTCATAGAACTTTTCATCAGTCTTTATATTACGACTTGTGACGTTGCACATTTATCTCTGCTTTAGGCATCATCGTCTTCGCTTTTACTTGAATATCTTTATAATGTGGTTTATTTTTGTAACTGATCGATATAATATTGCATGTAGCATGTCTGCACAGGGTGTGGAGATGAAGGTGTCACTGACGTCATTATTGTCACTATAAAATTAATCTTTTATGAATGAAGCTTATAGTCATATGTATTGATACATCATATCTATGAGTACTCTGATCTGCTGATGTGGTGATATGATTTTAAACCCCGGCAGGCTTAATTTGATTTTTTTTTCTTTTATATGGGGATGATGGAATAAGCATTCTTGTGCTTTTTTCATCCAGTCCCCGTGTGTATGTAGTTTTGTAAATGTCCTCTTTCCCACCGGCACACAAAGCGGAACAGGATTTAACGTGTGCGCAAGGTGTTCTGCGTGCGTTTGCACGCGGGGCCTCGGTTTAAAGTGTCATCCGAAGGACTTTGGGGGAGAGTGGAGTCAGCACTAATGTTAACTCCAGGAGAAAAATCTCCTCGACCGGACTTGAACCCAGGTCGTCAAATTGCCAGCACAATGTTCTGACCACGAGGCTATCCGTCCCCTTTTGTTTTACGGTTTTGTGTGATTTTCCTTCCGTTTCATACAATGCTATATTTGCGATTTTCAAATTTTAAGAAAAAGAATATTTCATCCAAGACTTGGAGTCCTTTTCTTAAAATGATCAAGGGGACAATCTGTGAAGAAATCCTCCTTTTAAAATCCATGAAAGTCAAGGCTTTTCTATCGAAAGTATTCTTTTCTTTTAAATGATAATAAACTAAAGATACTTTTTGTAAAATATAAATAATGGTTCAAATATGTGTGGATTCGTGGATATTACACACACAGACTTGCAGAATACAAAGAATTCAAGGGAAGAGCAGGTCTGACAGATTGTTAGAACTCGGGTTGCTACGAAACAGATACAAGGTTACAAATTCCATCCGAACCATGCCTAATACTTAGGCCTGAATGAAATCTAAGCTTAGTGCTGATTTTGTAAAACGACGGGATCAAGACAAGTGAACATTGTATTTTCGTTTCTGCATAGGGATATTTCGTCTCAATATATATATATATATATATATATATATATATATATATATATATATATATATATATATATATATATATATATATATATATATATATATATATATATATATATATATATATCTCTCTCTCTCTCTCTCTCTCTCTCTCTCTCTCTCTCTCTCTCTGTGTGTGTGTGTGTGTGTGTGTGCGTGTGTGTGTGTGTGTGTGTGTGTGTGTGTGTGTGTGTGTGTGTGTGTGTGTGTTGTGTGTGTGCTAGTTTGGCGACATTGGGGGCTACCCGGAAGACTTGACAACCAGTTCTCAATTCCTCTCTATGTTCTGCCTTTTTGCATGGTCCCCGCCACATGCCCGCACACAAACAAACACACTGACAAACACCCGCGCGCGCGCGCGCATGCATACCCACCCCCCTGCAGAAAAAGGTGCGGTTTGGGGCCAAGATGCGAGCCAAAGAGCCGTTTTCGCCCCGGGCCACCCCGACTTTTGCACGGTAAAAGATCCCAGGGCACCAAGACAATATGGCACTGCATGCATACGCCCTCTCCCACCCTCTTTGAGGTGTGTGGCGCCGGATCTGTGGCGACAACAGCCCCCAAGAGCTAAGAAAGCTAGTTTGTCACAAGGAAAGCCGGTAAGTGTACGCGACAAAAAACAAGCAGGGCGCACACTAATAATGATAATATACAGCAATATAATGCACCGCAGCAAAGTGCAGGTTCCCCACAACATGCGTGCACACTAGACTTTGTTTTACACCTGAATATAATAGACACTCATACCCATGCACACATTGTTAGTTACATGGAGAGAGACAGAGACAGAGAGAGAGGTCTAGCAGTAGGTCTTGTGGGTTTCTGTTTCAAACAGTGAAGCACCCTAAATACACGTGGAAGTTGTACTTAAATAACAACCAATCAGAAAGGCCCTCTACGAACACCCAACCGCTGTTGCATATATTAAAAGCTTTTTCGTGTATCTTCTCTGAGCATATAAACCTATCTAAAAGCGCTCCAAATCGACAACACCCCTTCTTTTTTTACGTTCCATGTCTGTTTCCACTCCACGATAGCTTGCTACCATCAACAGCAGCAGCAGGATAGGTCTCCACCTCCATTCTCCACCCTAACAAACACCTGCACACAGGTGAGCCTAGAAACGTTATAGTTTGTGACACACCTGTAGTGAAGGTAAGATGTTGCTGCTCGGGTATTTACTGGAATCTTGATATTCTTGCAGTTCATCAGACAGTAGCTTTTCATGTATATATTTTGTTTTTGTTTTTTGTTTTTTACTGTCCAGCGTTGCCTTTCAAACACACACATAAACACACCCGCACGCACACTCGCATGTAGGGAGACATTCATGCAAACACACACAACTCATTCATACATGCAAATATATAGATGCATACGAACATTCATTCATGCAGATAGACGACATGCATGCACAGAATGGCAGATACAAACTGCTACAAATTTACTTCCATTTCCCCCACTCCCCCTCCCCCCCCCCCCCCCCCCCCACTTTTTTGTTCTTTGAATGCTCACACAGTAGCAACAGACTGTCATAATAGCAAAACATGTCTAGTGCTGCTGTGAAGCACCACACAAGTCAGGCCCAGTGCATTCCTCTTCAGCATATGAGAGAACTGTAATCTTTAAATAAAAAAAAAAGAAGAAGAAAACTGAATGTCAACATGAAGCGAAACACACCAAAACGGGCAATAAATTACATCAGAAAACTGTACCAAATCCATCTTGACAACATAAATGGCTATATTTTTGAGAACGGACTTTCTTTTTCTGCAGAAAAAAAAACACATCTAGTACTTTTTAACAATGGTAGTAATCCAGATGAGCTACCGATTTTCAGGATTGGCAGTGAAATTATTCAATATAAAAACAGAATAAAATTTTTGGTTGTTATTCTTACGTCTAAGCTATCTTGGAACGCTCATATCGAGTATACCTTAACTAAAGCAAGAAAGTGTTTGAATTTACTTAAAATGGTAAGCAAGCAATTTTGGGGACAAAGCACTTTAAATCTTAAATGTTTAGCATCTCTTATTTGTTCCAAACTGTTTCATGGACAAGAGGTATCCTTCAATGCACCAAAGTATTTACTTAAAAAGTTACAAAGTATGGACTGTAAGGCATACAGACTTGCCCTCGGACCTTTTCATGCACCGACTCTTGGAACTTACAGTGAAATTGGAGAATTGCCACTAGATGAATACCGACAGTTGGCATGTGCAAAATACGTACTCAGAAGCACAACTACGGAAAATTTCACTTCAGACGAAGTAAAAATAAAATCAGAAATCAAATTTCCTAAAAGGGCGAAACAGATAACTTCTGTAAAGACAATTGGTACGTATGTTTCAGACCTTTTTGAAAAATCTGGAATCAATCAACATATCATGGACACTAAAACTAAAATTCTACCTTAACCCTTATGGGAAATGAACAAAGCAAATTTTGATATAGAATACACAGATATGGCTAAGAGTGAAAATCAAAATATCATGATCTCTAAAGTCCGATCGCACATTCATGAGAAATATGGTCACCATCTAAAATATTTTACAGATGGTTCACATCTAGATGATCAAGAAACAGGTTCAGCTTTTGTAATACCATCGCTTAAAGTAGAAAAATGTTAGGCCTATTATGTTGGTAAACATCATTCATATTCACAGCTGAGCTAATAGCAATTTTAATGGCTCTTAACCATATTCTCGATCTTCCGCTGAATATATTTCAAACTTTACTTTGCGTTGATTCTAAATCGGTACTCTATGCATTAAAATCCACAAGTTCTATGAAAAAGTCGAAAAAGTCTAAAGTTATATTAGAGATCAATCATGTTATACATGTTTTAGCTTTAAGGGGTATTTGTGTCACTTTCCGTTGGATACCTTCTCATGTGGGATACTTACCAAATGAGTGGGCTGACAGAGCTGCAAAGAGAGGTGCAAAACACAGAGGATTCTGTAGAACTACACGTTCCATTATCTTTACAAGAAGGCTATCACTTACTACAAGAGGCATTGTGGAGCAGGGCCAAAAAGGCTTATTATCCAAAGGAGCGCGTATCAGAAAGGTATTCATTCACTGTTCCTAATTTAAAGGATATCGAGCGCTCTGAGATCAATACAAGTTTTTTCACGGCAAGAAAGGTTAGGGTTTTATTTTTCCGGATAAAACTGAATGCGTTCATCACTAAATATAGCAAAAATATAAAATGTTTGTGCGGTGAGAAAATTACAAACAGTCGCATAATTTTTTAATGTAAGAATCTAAAACCATTCGTACCCTCTTTCTCGGAAAAATCCTTGGATAAGATTTTTTTAAAATCTTAATTTGGCATTTCGTATAACAAAATCTTTAATGAATAGTTCTTTAGGAAATTTGTTATAGTTTTAAGTCATACTAGCAATTGTTATGTATTTACTTGTTGTTATCTCTGTTTAGCCCAAATCTATGTACTGTATACATTATTAAGAAAAAGACACCCACTTTACTGCACTCATCCATCAACATACTAGACCCTCCCCTTCCCTTCCCATCGTTTAATATCACTTTGAGTGAACAGACGTAAAATCGAAGCAACAACATAATCTTTAAAGTCTTTCTGTAAAAAACGTAGGCAAATGGACCAATAAGGCAGACAATAGACTCTTGTCTCTTGGACCAAGGCAGTAGCAATGAGTGAGATAGAAAAGAGAATTTGAAAAGAGAATTAGCAGAGAATTTCCATAAAGTAGTGATGCTATCTATATTGATACCCCCCCCCACACACACACACACACACACCTTTATGCCTACTGGGAGATCTGTCCATCTGATATCCCAGATTGTAAAGATTGATTGATTGTTTTGACATCGAGGATAATGGAATAAACACTCTCGTGCTTTTTTACATCCAGTCCTCGTGTGTATGCAGTTTTATGAATGTCATCTGTTCCCACTGGCACATGATGGCCTACTTTTACGAAAAGCGGAACAGGATTTAACGTGTGAGCAATATGTTCTGCGTGGTAGGGTATCCTACACCAGGACTGGTTTACAGTCTCATCCAAAGGACTTTTGGGGAGAGTGGAGTCAGCACTGATGTTAACTCCAGGAGAAAAATCTCCTCCACCGGACTGGAACCTGTGTCATCAAATTGCCAGCATAATGTTTTGACCACTAGGCTATCTCTCCCCCCAAGAGAGAGAGAGAGAGAGAGAGAGAGAGAGAGAGAGAGAGAGAGAGAGAGAGAGAGAGAGAGAGAGAGAGAGAGAGAGAGAGAGAGAGAGAGAGAGAGCTCTGGATGTGTTTCAAAAGAATCATGATCTTGTCTCAGAAATTCTGTGTCACAGTGTGAATCTTTGCCGGTGTGTAAGAGAGTGTGCTTGTGCAGACACTGAAGAAAACTGCCGCCAACTCCTCTTTCACAGAATGGGGTCACAGTCCCAACTCCTGTCGTCAGTGTCCTAAATTCAGCCACCAATCACAGCAAGGCAGCACCTTGTTTGAATAGAAGCCTAGGCCGCCACTTTTCCCCCCTCAACTTGAATTTGAAAACAAACCCGTGCTGCTTTTGTGGCCACGCTGACGGATCTGAATGAGGTCCCTCATGCTGCGCACGTGCGCGCACACACACACACACACACACACACACACACACACACACACACACACACACACACACACACACACACAAGATACATGATTTAATACATTCTCTTTAAATGTAGGACAAACATGCTCCCTGTATAAGAAAAAAGGAAACTTCCTTAGGTAACATAAGATACTGTAAATTTCTGTAGAAGACACAATCTACACTGGTTAAAGGCATCAAATCAAATTTTAAAAATACCTGCAACTCTTAGGAATTTTGATAGAGACATAAGAACTTTTCGAAATTTACATTTCATCAGCCTGCAAAAATTATAACTGCACATGGGTTGACGAAAATGCTGAGGAATAAAATCTTGCCATAAATGTGTAAATTGGGGACATTCCTTGATAAAATGAAATTCATCCGCTATAACATACATACTGCATTTTTAACATACTCTTTCTTCCCGTGGTGTGTTATGGAAACGTCCAACCTAAATGGGAAGTTTGTGACAACTGCAACGAAATTTATGAGTGTAAACATATAGATCCATCTATATCCGTATCAGCTGCTTTTTCATTTTAGCTCTGTAGCCTATCTTCCGTGTAATGTTAAGGACACACACACACACACACACACACACACACACACACACACACACACACACACACACACACACACACACACACACACACACACACACACACACATATACAGAGTTCAAACTGTACACACACAGGGACTGGATGTGAAAAGAAAAGCACATGAGTGTTTTTCCATTCTCCTTGAAATAAAAGAAGGAATGAGTGAAACTCCACTCTGCTGTCTTCCATTGCCTCAGAAGTGCGTAAAGCATTTAAAGGGAAATCACTTTTCTAGTACTCTTTAATTTGAAGTATTTGACGCGTTACTTCCCTTTAACTGTACAGCTATCTTTGTGGAACTGGCTCTACACAAAAAACTGTGTGTGAGAAGGGGGGGGGGGGGGGGGGGGGGGGGAGAGGAGGAGAGGTCAGAGATAGTTAGTATTTATGTCCACATCTGGTGAGAATTATAATAACCCAGTATTCTTGGTGCTATTTCATTTTAAAAGCTCTGAGGGAAAAGAGAAGAGGGTGAATAGTGGATAACTGTTTACTGCTTTTTTTATTTTTATTTTAGCTCTGTGGCCTATCTTCTGTGTAATGTTATGGATATAATTATTCATTTGAGCAGCATAGGTGTAGAGGGAGGGATGTAGATATTCTAGCAGTGTAACTGTAGCATGGTGTTATGGATGTGTTTATTTTGGCAGTGTAACTGTAGCATGGTGTTATGGATGTGTTTATTTTGGCAGTGTAACTGTAGCATAGTGTTATGGGTGTTATTTAAATAGCAATATAATTGTAGCATGGTGGTATGGATATGTTTATTTTAATAGCAATGTAACAGCATATTTTTTATATTTTATTGGAGCAGTGTAACTGTGGCATGGTGTTATGGATCTGTTTATTTAAATAGCAGTGTAACTGTAGCATGGTGTTATGTATGTGTTTATTTAAATAGTGATGTAACTGTAGCATGGTGTTATGGATGTGTTTTATTTAAATAGTGATGTAACTGTAGCATATTTTTTACATTGTATTGGAGCAGTGTAACTGTAGCAGGGTGTTATGGATGTGCTTATTTTAACAATATAACTGTAGTATGGTGTTATGGGTGTATTTATTTAAATAGCAGTGTCACTGTAGCATGCTTTTACACATGTATCTATTTTATTGGAGCAGTGTAACTGTAGCATGGTGTTATTGATGTGTTTATTTTGGTAATGTAACTGTAGTATATTTTCACACATGTATATTATTGAAGCAGTGTGGCTATAGCTTAGTGTTGTGGGTGTCTATTCTGGTGTAAGGGCAGCAAGGTAGTATGGGTTTATTTATCACTTCAGTGTAACTATAGTATGGATGTATCTTTTCGTGTCTGAGTGTGTGTATGTGTGTGTTGTGTGTGTGTGTGTGTGTGTGTGTGTGTGTGTGTGTGTGTGTGTGTGTGTGTGTGTGTGTGTGTGTGTGTGTGTGTGTGTGTGTGTGTGTGGTATGTGGTGTGTTCCCCTACCACCACACAGGTTATGGGACATCTTTACCTTTTTTTTTTTTACCTTTATGTGTAGTGCAGTTTTGTATTCAGCAGTGTAAGTGTAGTGCAGTTTTATGTTTTTTTTGTTTTTAACAAGTCAAGTCAAATGATATTAATGAGTATAAAAGATTAAGTTTACACAACTTTTTTTCATCCTGCCCTCAAAAAAAACTCATGAAAATTGACTTCTAAAACACTCAAAGACAAATCTCAACCTTTGTTGAATAACTAAAACATAAATGAAGATTTTCTTCCAACAAATCTCTCAAGATAAAAAAACAAGACAGTACAACATACGCTCACGTCATACATACAAATGATAAAAATACAAAATAACATGTACATGAATAACAACAAACAGCCAAATGCGAGGTAGTATCGAACATAAACGTGGACTTACAGCTTGTCCATCAGATGTTTCTTCAAAAGTTTCTTAAACATTTGTTTTGAAGGAACTGATTTTAGAAAGGGATGTAGGTTATTCCACAATGTTCTTCCTGAATATGCAAGGCTTGATTTATAGAGATTATTATGGGCCTGGGCAGAAATGGTCTATGGGTAGGCTCTTAACAGTTCAAGTGTAGTGCAGTTTCATTGTTAGCAGTGTAGGGGCAGTGCAGTTTAATAGGGTTTTACTTTCAACAGTATAGGTGTAGTGCTGTTTTATAGGTTTTTACTTTAGGTATAGTGCAATGTTATAGGTTTATACTTTTAGGTAAGTGTAATGCAGTTTTCTAGGTTTTTGCTTCTAGTTTAGGTATACTGCAGTTTTATAGGTTTAAAAATACTTTTAGTGTAAGTGTAGTGCAATTGATAGCTTTTTACTTTTTGCTAAGCTAAAGTGCAGTTTTACAGGTTTCTACTTTTAGTGACGGTCAAGTGCAGTTTTATAGGTCTATACTTTTAGTGCAAGTGTAATGCAGGTTTATAGATTTATACTTTTAGTGCAAGTGTAGTGCAGTTTTATAGGTTTTTGTTTAAGTGTGGCGCAGTTTTACAGGCTTCAGTTGTTTCGGTGTACTGCAGTTTTACTGGTTTTCACTTATAGCAGTTTTTGTTAGTGCAGTTTTATAGGTTTTTATTTGAGTGTAATGCAGTTTTATAGGGTTTTTCTTCTTTAGGTGAAGTGCAGTTTTATAGGTGTTTTTTTTTTTTAGCAGTGCCTGTGTAGTGCAGTTTTTTTGGTTTTTATTCATTTAGGTATTGTGCAATTTTATAGATTTTATTGCTATAGTATGGATGTAATGCAGATTATCGGTTTTTACATTTAGCGTAGGTGTAGTGAAGTTTAAAAAAAAGTTTTTCTTAGTTTAGGTGTAGTGCAAGTGTATATTTAAGTAGTTCAAGTGTAGTTTTATAGTTTGTTTTTTATTTTGGTTCATGTGTAGTGCAGTTTTATGGTCTTTATTTTTAGTTTGAGTGTAGTGCAGTTTTATGTTTTCCATTTTTGTTTAGGTATAGTGCAGTCTTATTGGTTTATACTTTTAGTGTAAGTGTAGAGTAGTTTTATAAGTTTTTACTTTTAGTGCATGTGTAGTGCAGTTTTATGTTTTTTACCATTAATGTAGGTGTACTGCAGTTTTATAGGTTTTCACTTATAGCAGTTTACCTTAGTGCAGTTTTATAGGGTTTCATTTGTTTAGGTGTTAGTGCAGTTTTATAAGGTTTTACTTCTTTAGGTGTAGTGCAGTTTTATAAGGTTTTACTTCTTTAGGTGTAGTGCAGTTTTATAAGGTTTTACTTCTTTAGGTGTAGTGCAGTTTTATAAGGTTTTACTTCTTTAGGTGTAGTGCAGTTTTATAGGTTGCTTTTTTTTTAGTAGTAGTAGGGATGTAGTGCAGTTTTATGGTTATTTATCTATTCAGGTGTAGTGCAATTTCATAGGTTTTTACATATAGCAGTTTTATTTAGTGCAGTTTTATAGGGTTTTTTTTGCTTGTTTTGTTTTTTGGCTATAGTAGTATGGGTGTATTGCAGATTACAGGTTTTTTTTTTTTTTTTTAGTGTATGTATAGTGCAGTTTCATAAGTTTTTATTTTAGTTTAGGTGTAGCGCAGGTTTATATTTAAGTAGTTTACGTGTAGTGGGTTATTTTTTTATAGTTTAGGTGCAGTGCATTTTCATAGTTTTTATTTTGTTTAGCTGTAGTGCAGTTTTATAGGTTTTTACTTTTAGTATAGGTATTGTGAGTTTTATAGGTTTTTACTTTTAATATAGGTATTGTGAGTTTTATAGGTTTTTACTTTTAATATAGGTATTGTGAGTTTTATAGGTTTCTACCTTTAGTACAGGTGTATTGCTTTTTTGTAGGTTTTTACTTTTTAATGTAGGTCTGGTGCAGTTTAGTTTAGGCGCAGTGCAGTTTTATAGTTTTTTTTTTTAGTTTAGTTTAGATATAGTGCAGTTTTATTTGGGGGGGGGGGGGGGGGGGGGTAGTTTAGTTTAGGTGTAGCTGTAGGATTTTTAGTTTAGTTGTAGTGCTGTTTTAACGACTTTTTAGTTTATGTGTAGTGTTATAGGTTTTTACTTTCTGTAAAGTGTAGTGCAGTTTTATAGTTTGTTTTTACTTTTAGAGTAGGTGTAGTGCAGTTTTATAGATTTTTCCGTTTAGTTTAAGAGTGGTGTAGTTTTATAGATTTTTTAGTTTAGGTATAGTGTTGTTTTTACAGGTTACTTTTAGCATGTAGGTGTAGTGGTTTTATAGGTTTTTATTTTTAGTATAAGTCTAGTGAAGTTTTATAGGTTTTTACTTTTAGTATAAGTGTAGCGAAGTTTTATATGTTTTTACTTTTAGTATAAGTGAAGTTTTATAGGTTTTTATTTTTAGTATAACTGTAGTAAGGTCTTTAGTTTTAGTATAAATGTAGTGAAGTTTTATAGGTTTTACTTGTAGTATATGTGTAGTTTTATAGGTTTTTACATTTAGTACAAGTGTAGTGAAGTTTTATAGGTGTTTACGTTTAGTATAAGTGTAGTTTTATAGGTTTTTACTTTTAGTACAAGTGTAGTGAAGTTTTATAGGTTTTTACTCTTAGTATAAGCGTAGTGAAGTTTGATAGGTTTTTACTTTTAGTATAGGTGTTGTGCATTTTGATAGGATTTCACTTTTAGTTGTATAGGTTTAGTGCAGTTTTATAGGTTTTTACTTTTAGTTGTATATGTGTAGTGCAGTTCCATCAGTTTATATGCAGTGCAGTTTTATAGGTTTTTACTTTCAACAGTCAAATGCAATTTTACATTTTCGTAGTATAGGTGTAGTGCAGCTTTGTTAGTTTCTGGTTTTAGTGTGCATGTAGTACACTTTTATACGTTTTCACTTTGTGTAGAAGCAGCTCATTTTTCTAGCAGTAAAGGTGTAGCCACATGCAGTTACTTGTAGCTCATTGTAGTTTTATAGGTTTTTACTTTAAGTAGTGTACATGTGGTAGTGCAGATTATATGGTTCAACTTTTCATCGTGTGCATGTAATGAAGATTATATATTTTTAACAGTGTAGGTCTACAAGTAGTGTTCTATTAAAACTTTCAGCCCTGTAGCTGCAGTGCAGTTTTATCGTACTATCAATGGCAATATTGTAGTGTGTTTTATATTTGCTGTTGTTTTTTTAGCTGTGTTGAGGTATTACAAATTTCAAGGTTTGTTTTTATAGCAAGTTTTTTGTTGTTTCTTTTAGCAGTACAGGCGTTATACAACTGTATTTACTTTTAGCAGTGCAGTTTTATAGATTTATTTTTAGCAGTATAAATGTAGTGGTTTTATAGGCAAAAAATTTCGGCAGTGCGTGTGGTTTTACTTTAGCAATGTAAATGCATCTCCTTTTATTTCAGCAGTGAATGTAGTTTTACTTTAGCAATGTAAGTGTATCTCCTTTTATTTCAGCAGTGCATGTGGTTTTACTTTAGTAATGCATCTCCTTTTATTTCAGCAGTGAATGTGGTTTTACTTTAGCAATGCATCTCCTTTTATTTCAGCAGTGCATGTGATTTTACGTTAGCAATGTATCTCCTTTTATTCCAGCAGTGCATGTGGTTTTACTTTAGCAATGTAAATGCATCTTTTATTTCAGCAGTGCATGTATATGTGGTTTTACTTTAGCAATGTAAATGCATCTTTTATTTTAGCAGTGCATGTGATTTTACTTTAGCAATGTGAATGCATCTTTTATTTCAGCAGTGGATGTGGTTTTACTTTAGCAATGTCAATGCATCTTTTATTTCAGCAGTGCATGTGGTTTTATTTTAGCAATGTCAATTTCATCAGTGTCAGGAGGAAGGTGGCAGATCAGTCAAGACCATCCTCTGCCCAACAAGTCATCTGCCAGGCTCTGAGTTAGAAAGAGAGAGAGAGAGAGAGAGAGAGAGAGAGAGAGAGAGAGAGAGAGAGAGAGAGAGAGAGAGAGAGAGAGAGAGAGAGAGAGAGAGAGAGAGAGAGAGAGAGAGAGAGAGAGAGAAGAAAGAGAGATATATTTGATTTGATTTGATTTGAATTGGTTTATTGTTTTATATCGAGAATAATGGAATAAGCACTCTTTTGCTTTATACGTTAAGTCCCCATGTGTATGGGTTT
>CM060343.1:37847403-37849903 GCA_030674155.1 Stramonita haemastoma
CGGGGGGGGGGGGGGGGGGGGGGGGGGGGGGGGTCGGGGAAGAGGGGTACGGAATAGCCTAGTGGTCAGAACATTGTCCTCACAATTTGACCACCTGACCACCGGGTTCGATTCTTTTTCGAGTGGATTTTTCCCCTGGAGTAAACATCAGTGCTGAATCCACTCTCCCCAAAAGTCCTTTGGATGAGACGATAAACCAAGGCCCTGTGAGTGAAAGCACACATAACATCTTGGGCATACCTTAAATTCTGCTTCACTTAAGAATAAGCCATTGTGTGTCCGAGGGAACAGATGACAAGATCCACAAAACTGCATACACAAAGGGGGTTGGATGAAAAAAGCACATGGGTGTTTATTTCATTGTCCTCAATATAAATATAAACAAATGACAATAAAGATAAATTCCACTATCCCACAAGTTCTTCAGATGAGAATATAAACCCCGGCCCATGTGCTGTGCTAAGGTATGCAAAAGGCCTTGGTAACAAATAAAATTATTTTCTGGTTTTCCTAAGTGTAGGCCATTATATGCCGGTTGAAACAAATGTCAAGATTAAAAAAAAAAACAAGAACTGAATGCACACTGAGACTGGATGTAAACTAACACATGGGTGTTTATTTCATTATTCTGGCTATGAAAGAATAACTAAAATAAATAAATGACATCAACACACACACACACACACACACACACACACACACACACACACACACACACACACACACACACACACACACACACACACACACACATACACACACAATCAGCCAATCCTTTCCATCTTCAAAATACTCCCTCCCCTGCAAGCAACCCACAGGCGGTCATGCACATCCACCGTTATTGCTGTGGGTTGAACAAGGGAGGGACAACCAGCACTCAGGTACCCAGCAAAGTGCATAGAGTCTCCACTGATTTTGACAACATGGATAAAATCAGTTCCCTCATCTGTAACCAGAAGAACGTTCTCCCCGCCCAGTGTGTAAAAGCAGACATCTGAGGGCTGGCACTCTTCTGTAGGAGGGGTGTACGTGCTGACTGCCTTCTTCACTGACCTTCGGTACAAATGGACACTGCGCCGGGATGTGGACTCTTTGGCTTCCTGCACCACAGCAAAATACTGCTCTGTGCTGTCCACGTCAAATGCACGGTGAGGGCCCACCTGGATTGTGAACTCTGTTTTGGTTTCTGACTTGAATGGGTCTGTGGATGTCACTGTGCCTCTTTTAATGTCTGCCTGTCCTGACAGGTTGTTGTCCAGACTGAAGTGTGCAGCAGTTGGTGATTTACCATAAGTTATAAACCTGCCTGACTGTGGAATAGGATATATAATCTGTCCTTTAGCACAACGTTTGTAGGACACTTTGCCCACCTTGTCACTAGTTACCACACATTTCCCTGTCTCTGTAAATACTCTGACTGGAACATCCTTCTTCAATCCACACTGTTCATATGACGCCCACACCATGGGGGGATCTTCATCATCATGACACAAAGAAAAGACATGCACATCTGGGTCCTGTGCACACTGAAAACACTTTGTCACCTTTACTTCTTGCTCTGTTTCCTTCATCTCTATCTGAATCACCTTGCCCATGTACTTCTCTATCTCCTGCGTCACCTTGTCAGTGCTGAAGTCACACCTTAGAATGGGTCTTTGGAATGGTCTGTCTACTGGTGACGTCATTATGTCTATTGCTATTGGAGTGCCCCACCAACTTCTCATCTCTACGGCAACATCAATGACGTCAGTGGCGATACTTGAGGTGAGGGCATTGTCCAGTTGTTGGAGAAGACTGGACAACTCTGCCTTGTGGCCTTCTTGCTGTTCAATATCACGGACAACGCCACTGTCCAGGTCTGTGTGCAGTGACTGCAGTGACTTCAGCACTTTGTCTCTCTCTCTGTCAGCAGCAGCCACTATGATGGCGTGACGATTATGAATGTTTTTCTCCACTGCTGCTCTCTTCTTCTCCAGATATTGTCTTTCTGTCTGCAGTGACGTCATGTTTTTTGTTACGTCAGACATAGCACGCTGCAGACGTTGCTTGTGTGTTTCTAGCTCTGTCTGTTTTTTTAAAAATTGCAGTATCCAGGTCTTTTGTCTTGTGTCCTTCATGGCTGGTTAGTTTACAGTTTATACATAGTGCTTGGTCACACTTCACACAGTAGAACCTGAGTTTCTCATCATTGTGAATCTTACACATGCCGTGGGGACTTGGCTTCTGCTGAATGTAGTAGTTTTTTTGGCAGGGAGGCAATTCCTTCAGAAGACAGGGAGGTCATCTTTCTGCAAGCAGGGCACGGAAACCCCCCAGGGTGATGGTCAGCAAGATCTTGTACACATGAAGCACAGAAGGTGTGGTGGCAGGGAAGGAACCTTGGGTCCCTGTAGTCACCCAGACATATGGTACAGGTGTTGACGCCCTGTCCACTGCCTCCTGTGGCCATTGTAGGGGACGTGTGGAGGAGCTGCTCATAGGTCTGCAACACACAGCAGTG
>CM060343.1:37874903-37877403 GCA_030674155.1 Stramonita haemastoma
AGTTTATAAAGTTATCAACTGTTCCCATCGGCACACTATGGTCAACTATTTCAAAAAGCAGAGCCGAGTTTAATGTGTACTCAAGATGTTCTGCTTGCGTTCAAATGTAGGGCCTTGGTTCATATTCTCATCCACAGGAATTTTGGGGAGAGAGGTGTTTGCATTTTTCTCGAGAGGAAAAATCTAATTGAAGGGGATTTTATCCCATGTCATCTGATTGCGAGTGCTATGTTCCAGCCAGTAGGTTATTCCATCCCACTTTGTGTGTGTGTGTGTGTGTGTGTGTGTGTGTGTGTGTGTGTGTGTGTGTGTGTGTGTGTGTGTGTGTGTGTGTGTGTGTGCGTGTCTGTGTCTGTGTCCGTGTGTGTGTTTGAGCGTCCGTGTAGGCATGCGTGTGTGCTTGCATGTTTGTGTGTGTGAGTGTTTTGTGTGTGTTTGAGCGTCCGTGTGTGCATGCTTGCGTGCGTGCATGTGTGTGTGTGTGTTTGTGTGTGTGTTTGTGTGTCTGTGTGTGCGTGTGTGTGCACGCGCGCGCGCGCGCGCGCGCGTGTGTGTGTGTGTGTGTGTGTGTGTGTGTGTGTGTGTGTGTGTGTGTGTGTGTGTGTGTGTGTGCGTGGTGCGTGCGTGCGTGCGTGTTGTTGTATTTAAGAGAGAGACGCGGGAGAGAAATTGGGAGAAAGACAGATAGAAAGTGTCTGTGTGTGTGTGTGTGTGAGGGAGAGAGAGAGAGAGAGAGAGAGAGAGAGAGAGGGAGAGGGAGAGAGAGAGAGAGAGAGAGAGAGAGGAGAGAGAGAGAGAGAGAGAGAGAGAGAGAGAGAGAGTAAGAGAGAACTCAAGAACTCAAGAACTCAAGAACTCAAGAATTTAATTGTATAGGCAATTCAACCCGTTACAAATCCATAAGTAATCATGTATGATTGGATACTTTGAATAGAGCATTATATTAATACAAAAGCATATTTTGAAATCAGCATCAATTACTCGAAGAACATAGCACAAGATTTCATAATGACATTATCGGCGTTTGTTGGAATGATAAATAAATCTGCCCAGATCATGGACACACGTATCATCTTGCATTGATCTTTGTAATGAAGTTAGCCATGGATACATACAATATTTTTCTGGGATAAATTTTACCCGTAGGTCACTTAGGACATTACAATAAAAGAGAAAGTGCAGTTCTGTTTCTATAGCGATGTGGCAAAAAGTGAATGAGAGAGAGAGTGGTAAGAGAGAGAGAGAGAGAGAGAGAGAGAGAGAGAGAGAGAGAGAGAGAGAGAGAGAGAGAGAGAGAGAGAGAGAGAGAGAGAGAGAGAGAGAGAGAGAGAGAGAGAAGAGCTCAGACTTTAGACTTTTACTGTACATCGGCCTTGGGCCACCATGCCAAAGCAAATTGGGCATAAGGAATGGGCTCACGTCGTGTTGTTTACACACTACTACTAACATATACTGAAAGTTGAACTGACACATTGATTATGAAAACACGCTCATTACATCAGCCATGACATGGGTATTCACTGTTGACACAAATACATATCACAATAGTTGTAGACTACAATGTTTATGGAACTTGAAAACTCATCAATTTGAAAATAGTGTTCACAAATTTATTTTACTTCTTCTTTTAATTGCATGAAAAACATATCACGATAGATTATACCTGTGTGATGGTATTGTTTCTATCAGTAGCAGGGGCAAAGGTATACTTGTTGAATCTTTGAGAAATTTGTTTCTTATGTCCTCATAAATGGGATCAGTAAAAAGTGTTCATTTTCCACCTGATCTTTGCAAAAAAGGCAATTTTTATTCTTATTTATACTGTTATAACGATGTATATTTTTGTTCAGTGGTAGTACACTGAATCGAATTCGTGTGACTACAACGCGAAAACAGTGTGTATCCAACTCACGAGAGAGAGAGAGAGAGAGAGAGAGAGAGAGAGAGAGAGAGAGAGAGGAGAGAGAGATGAGAGAGAGGAGAGAGAGAGAGAGAGAGAGAGAGAGAGAGAGAGAGCACTTATCATTGAACAAACCTGTTGCAAGTGGCATGGGTCACAATATAAAGATAAGCAATGGGACAAATTAGAACACATGAATGGGCACCTTTCTACAGCAACCCACAAGAAGATGTTTAAGAAAACTGAGTGGTTTATCCGAAACATATTATCAGGTTTTAGATTTTTTCACAATGACAATGAAGTTGATTATGAATGTTAACAAACGGTAAGCATGCCTGGAGAGAGGCAGACTGGCACAGGTTTTCAGACATACAGATACGTTTGCAGCCACACAAATACCAATCTCAACTTCTTGATTTTTCATGTGTATGCTTTACATTTTACTGACATGCAATTATATGGAATTCGGGCACTTGCACACGACACAACCCAGCATAATGCAGCCCATTACACCTGAACACAATATAAACAATGCAATTCATTACAACATAACACAAAGCAACACAACCAAAAATTGAAAAGGTTGCACAGGGTAGACTA
>CM060343.1:37882403-37884903 GCA_030674155.1 Stramonita haemastoma
GGGTATTTAACAACATAGCAACATCACAATGCTCACATGAGCATTCAACTTACAGCAATAACTGACAGGGTATTTAACAACATAACAAATGTGACGCTCCACCATAAAATGAATCGCCTAGCACATTACCCAATTTTGTGGTAGGAGCCATTAAGGGCAGATGGGGATCAAGTATATTTTGAGATTTTGATTGATTATTTAACTATATCCATTTAGCTACCTCATAATGAAATATCAAGGCATAAGTTTTATTCCTTTTGATTTTAAATGTGTTTTGAAAATACAGAAGCTCTCATTCTGACAACCTGTTACGAAAATAAATTTGCCTGTTTCCCCTGAACACCAAGATAAAGACCCACCAATACTAAGGTGTGAAGTAGATGCAGCTATTAAACAATTGAAGAAGGGGAAGTCCCCTGGAATCGATAACATCCCAGCTGAACTCATAAAAAATGGAGGGAATGAAACAGCAAGGCGATTCACAGAACTTTGTCAGAAGATCCACGACACCAAAGAATGGCCAAAAGAATGGACACAGTCTCTTGTAATACCCCTGCCAAAGAAAGGAAACCTTAAGCAATGCCAGAACTACAGAACCATCAGTCTCATAAGTCATCCTAGCAAGATCATGCTGCAGGTAGTCCTCAACAGACTGAAAAACCAAGCGGAAAAACTCCTGGCAGAAGAACAGGCGGGCTTTAGACCAAGACGCAGCACAATGGAACAAATTTTCAATCTGAGAATTCTGATAGAGAAGCATCTCCAACACCAAAAAGACTTGTACCATAACTTCATAGATTTCAAAAAGGCCTTTGACAGGGTATGGCATGACGGCCTCTGGCAAGTACTCAGGCACTTCAACATTGACAGCTGCCTAATTGAAGTAATCAAGGCTCTGTACGAGAACGCAAGAAGTGCAGTCTTCATAAACAATCACGTGGGCGAGTTCTTCAAGACCACGGTTGGGGTTCGCCAGGGCTGCCTTCTCTCACCTGTACTTTTCAACCTCTTCCTCGAAAACATCATGACAGAGACACTGCAAAACCACCACACTTCCATCTCCATTGGTGGAAGACCCCTTTGCAACCTCAGATTTGCAGATGACATTGACCTCATGGGCAGCAGCAAACAAGAACTGCAAATCCTCACAGACAATTTAACAGATCGAGCGAGCGCATACGGCATGGAGGTCAGTACAGAGAAATCAAAGATCATGGTCAACAGCGCGAGTAATGACATCACGGAAATAAAGATGAATGGAGAAATACTAGAAGAGGTGAGCCAATTCAAATACTTAGGCTCCATCCTAACAAAAGATGGCACATCAAACAATGAAGTGAAAGCTCGCATTGCAACAGCAACATCTGCTCTAGTCAGACTCCAGAGGATTATCAGAAGCAACAACATCAGCTTCTGCACCAAATACCACCTTTACAAATCCCTCGTGATATCTATCCTCCTATATGGCTGTGAATCATGGACTCTGACAGCAGAGTTAGAGAGGAGAATCCAAGCATTTGAGAACAAGTGCCACAGAAGACTCCTCAGAATATCATACAAAGAACACAAGACCAATAACTATGTGAAAGAAGAAATCAAAAAGCGTGTGGGCCCCCAAGAGCCTTTGCTCTCCACCATAAAGAGGAGAAAGCTGATGTGGTTTGGTCACACCACAAGACACAACACCCTAGCAAAAACCATCCTACAAGGAACAGTCGAGGGCAAGAGAAGAAGAGGCCGCCAAAAGAAATCATGGGTTGACAACATCAAAGACTGGACCGCCCAACCCCTGCAACATCTCCTACTAGCCACACAGGATCGTGAAGCATGGAAAAAGATCGCTGTTGCGTCTTCTCTCATGTCCCCCCTACGTCCTTTGGGACATGGGACTGAGTGAGTGAGTGAGTGAGTGAGTTTCTCATTTTATCACATCCTGCAGTCTATCATTTCAATTTGTAATACATTTTCACAGAAATGTCCGATTTTCAATCTGATTTTTTGTATTGGATAGCCATTTTATTGCAGATTGATAAAATGTCATTAACTAAAAATTGACCTCAGGTGCAATGCGACTCCTTATGTGGTGGAGCGTCACAAATTGTAATACTGGTAGCAGGATTTAACCTTCATCAATAACCAAAAGCCCATTTGTGACGCTCCACCACGTAATAAGTCGCATTGCACCAGAGGTCAATTTTTAGTTATTGACATGTTATTAATCTGCAATAAAAAGGCTATTCAATACAAAAAACAGATTGAAGATCGGGCAATTCTGTGCAAAGTTATTACAAATTAAAATGATAAACTGCAGGATGGGACAAAATGAGAAATGGACAAGTTTCTTTTCGTAACAGGTGGTCAGAATGAAGGCTTGGGTATTTTCAAAACACATTTTAAAAGCAAAAGGAATTGAAATTATGCCTTGATATTTTATTGCAAAGTAGAATAACAGTAATAGTTTAATAATCAGTCAAAATCTCAAAATTGACAACTTGACCCC
>CM060343.1:37888783-37893783 GCA_030674155.1 Stramonita haemastoma
GAAAAAATCGTGAAGTTGAGATAAGTATTTGTGTGCCTGCAAACTTAACTGTCTGTATGAAAACAATGTGTGTGTGTGTGTGTGTGTGTGTGTGTGTGTGTGTGTGTGTGTGTTGTGTGTGTGTGTGTGTGTGTGTGTGTGTGTGTGTGTGTATGTATGCGTGTGAGTGTGCTTTCGAACTTGCTAAGAATTATTCATTGTCATTGATTGCTTGTTTGTTGTGAGGGTCGAGTGCAAGAGCTTTGATTTGTTTTTTACAATATATAGCGCTATATAAATTCCATGTGTTGTTGTTATTATTATTATTATTATTATTATTATTATTATTATTATTATTATTATTATTATTATCATTGTCATTATTATTATCATTATTATTATTATTATTATTATTTATTATTATTATTATTATTATTATTATTATTATTAAAACCTGTACCCATCTGCCTCTCTCCATGCACGTATACTTTGATTGTTATGTTCATAAATCATTTGTCTTTTATTGTCATTGTGGAAAAAACGAAACCTGATGATATATTTTGGATAAACAACCCCGTTTTCTTTAACACCTACCTAAGGGCTGCTGAAGAGAAGTGCACATTCAGCGTTCTGATTTGTCCCAATGTTTTACAGCAGATTTGGTCAATGTTAAGTGCTATCTCTCTCTCTCTCTCTCTCTCTCTCTCTCTCTCTCTCTCTCTCTCTCTCCTCTCTCTCTCTCCTCTCTCTCTCTCTCTCTCTCTCTCTCTTATTCTTTATTCAATTTCTTATTTGGTTTGGTTTGGTTTTTGCTTTCTTCTCTCTAGTTTTATACATATTTTTTATTTTTTATTTTATTTATTTTATTCTTCCTTCATTTGTTCGGATCTTTTTTTTTTTCTTTTTTTTCCCCCTAAATCTATTTATTTATTTATTACTATTATTTTTATTTTTCATTTTTTTTTTTTTTTCTTGGCTTGTCTGGGCCTGGTGTTTGGTTCTTGTTACCGTGTTGTTTGCCTGGGCCTCTTCAGGCTCCTGTGGAAATTCCATTCTGCTATTTGTGTGTGTGTAGTGTGTGTGTGTTGTTTGCTTCCCCCCCCCCATGGCGCCCTTGGTTGTGTGTGTGTGTGTGTGTGTGTGTGTGTGTGTGTTTTGTGTGTGTGTGTGTGTGTGTGTGTATTCCTTCTGAGTGTTGATTGATGCTAGCTTATGGATTGATGCATTTTCGGACTTATAATGATGAAAGATGCATATCAAAGACATTACAGTGTGCATCCCAGGAGGGACCAAAACTCTAGTTGTGAGTGTTGTGCCAGTTAAGGCTAACTAAAAGCTTTTTTCAGGCTGTGACAGTGAACACTGGGCTATTACAAGTCGCTGTGGAAGTGTGGAAATATCACCTCATTTTTTTCTACTTAATCTAACCCTTGATTTCATTATAAGTTATATAACATAATTGGGGTGTACTTCTGTGTACTGTGTACTTGGTAAAAAAAAACCAACCCTCTTTTATTACATTATACTGTTCTAGTTTTGTGGTTTCATTTGCTTATTCTGTCATTCACTGAACTTGTACTGCGAAAAGTGCCCATAGTCAGAGACATTGAATGCTGTATAGCAGAAGAACTCACACCAGGATTTTCCCCTCTTCCTACCTGTGTAAACACCTGACCAACACTACAGATCTCGTCATTATTGTGACAAAAGCGCTGACAGTGAAGTGTGTCAGTGAAGTGTGACAGTGAAGTGTAGGTCTTCCTACCTGTGTAAACACCTGACCAACACTACAGATCTGTCATTATTGTGACAAAAGCGCTGACAGTGAAGTGTGTGACCACTGAGTAGTGAGTGGACTGTTTCCTGAATTGCCTAACTGCTGACGTCATCAGACACGCCTCAGTAATTATTGTAGGCAGTTGCAATACTGCCTCTCTTTGGACACCTGCCAGCCTTCAAGTGGCCTTTAGAAGCACATCGCTAAGAGACTCTAAAAGTGACGCCACTGTGTTGAAACTTCTAATTATACTGAGGAGTGTGTTTTGACTTTGAAGCAGCTGTTGTGATTCATACCAGCTCAGACTTCTGAGTCTGTATTGTTTCTCAGTTTTGCTTATTTTTAATCAATTTCCCCATTATTCTTTTCTGGTGTCTTCCAATTTGTTTGCTTCATTTTGTTTTCTTTTTACTCATTGAAGTGTGTTTGATACTTCCAATTTTACTGTCAAATTTGTTTGACTTGAAGTAGCTGTTGCCATCCATATCAGCTCAGACTTGATTTCTGTATTGTCAATTTTGAGTAGTTGAATCACTTTACCTATCTATATTTGGGGGGGTTATTTCCAGTTGCTGTTTTTGATTGTTTTTTCTTACTTATTATCTCCCCCCCCCTCTCTCTAACACACACATTTACAGCTAAAACCAACACACATTGATGCATTCAAGACACAACATGTGGCCCTCTAAGGAAGGTCTACGAATTTGCCACTTAAACGTAAATCACGCAGTTAATAAAATTGACGACATATCAACACTTATTAGAAACCATGGCAAACCATTTCACATACTAGGGTTATCCGAATCAAGACTTTCGAAGCACATAGTTGACACTGATTTATATATCCCTGGATACAAATTCATACGAAAGGATCCACAAAAGCAAAACGAAACAGGAATCATCATATACATCAGTGAATCTATAACATTCAAGCGTCTCATCATCTAGAACATTATGATGTAGAATCTGTCTGGTTTGAAGTGTCAATAAAAGGTTCACCACCTATTGCAATGGGATTCTGCTATAGGAATCCAGCAGAAAGAAAAAATTGGATTGACAAGTTTGATGCAATGATGAACGCAGTCTTATTAGAATCAGGGAAGTTATACTACTAGGTGATTTTAATATTGATCTAACAAAAGTAAATAATGCATGGACGCAAATTACTAATTCATTCAACCTTCACCAACTAGTTAGTTTACCCACGAGAGTCACACAAAAACTCAAGCACAATAATTGATCACATCTATGTATCAAATCCTAAAAACATCATAGAAAACATGTGTCCCTGTCTATAACTGCAGTGATTCACTACCCAGTATGTACTACATGGTCAAAAAAAGGAACAAAAATTCCCAAACCTGGCCATAAAAACATAACATATCGTTCCTTTGCAAATTTAATGAAAAGCTTTTCCTTCTTGAACTAAGTAACTCGATGCTCTCAGAAACATTCAACATTACTGATCCAGACTCGGCCATCGAGTTTTGGATAAAAACTTTCACTGAAATTTACAATAAACATGCTCCACTTAAAACCATAAGGGTCAAACATGTCCCCAAACCGCCTTGGCTCACAAAAGAACTAGAAGAAGCATGCTATCTTAGAGATTTCTTAAAAAAACATAAATACCATGAAGAGTCAAAAAGATTACGAAACGCCATAAACTCACAGAAACGTCGAGAAAAAAAAGAAATATTTCCAAGATTTACTATCTTCCAAACAAAACTCAAAAATCATTTGGAGGGCCATTAATCAAATAACAAACAAACAATCATCTTCCAAATCAAATGTAATCAAAGATGTTACTGCTGAACAACTCAACAATCACTTCATAAACGTTTCTACTAATGTTGTTAGCAATGACAATTCAAAATCCAATAACCTAAACACATTAAAACAATACTGCCAAGAAAAGCATATTCCCTCAAAACTCCACATACCATTTATCTCTGTTTTTGAGGTCCATAATTACATGATTCACCTCAAACAGTCAAGGACACGAGGTCTTGATGGAATAGACAGCAGAATTCTAAAACTTTCAGCTCCAGTTATCACAGACACTCTCACATATATATATAACCAATGTCTTGAAAAGAACTATTTTCCCAATGCCTTCAAAACTGCTAAAGTGATCCCCATCTACAAATCTGGTGACACTTCAGATCCCTCAAATTATAGGCCAATCTCTATTATATCCCTTCTTTCAAAACCCCTGGAAAAACATATAAATAAACACTTAGTCAGTCATATAGAAACTAACAACCTACTCCACCCTAATCAGTCAGGATTCAGACAAAATCACTCGTGTCATACTGCACTGACTTGTCTCATAGACAATTGGCTAACAAACATTAATGAAAATAAATTTTGTGGAGTATTATTTGTAGATTTCCAAAAAGCATTTGATACAATTGACCACACACTTCTCATCAGAAAGCTAGACCTGTACAATATATCGTCAAATAGTCTAGAACTACTTGCTTCTTATCTCAAGAACAGACAACAGTGTGTTTCAACAACTACATCCACATCCAATCTAAAACCCATTCATTATGGAGTACCACAGGGATCTATACTAGGACCAATTCTCTTTTCTTTATACATAAATGACCTTCCTCTACATATTGCATCCAAATGTGAACTATTTGCTGATGACACAACCATACATACAAGCCATAATGACATTGACTCTCTTGCAACCATATTACAACAAAGCTGTAATGATCTTGTCAAATGGACAGATCTGAACCACATGTCTATTCACCCCCAAAAAACAAAATGCATGCTTATCACCACCAGACAAAAGCGACAAAATTTACCTCATAATCAGTTTCCAATACATATAAAAAAGGAAGCAATCGAACAAACCTCTCATCACAAAGTTCTAGGAGTGACAATTGATGAAAATCTCAGCTGGATCTACCACATATCTCACCTATGCAAATACTTGTCCCAAAGAGTATACCAGTTGACTAAAATTAAACACTTCCTTGACTACCATTCAAGGAAATTATTCTTTCAAGCTTATATACAATCCTCAATAGACTATGCCTCAACCCTATGGGATTCTGCCAGTACAAACACTATGAAACCCTTATCAAGTCTGTATAAACGTGCTCTCAAACTTATCCTCCTGAAGAAAACAACATTACTTGACGTGGATTATACTCAGTTAAGTATTCTCCCCCTACAACAAAGACTAAAATATAACAAGGGCATCCTGATGTTTAAGATAATGGCA
>CM060343.1:37898783-37903783 GCA_030674155.1 Stramonita haemastoma
TAAAGATTTTCTTTCCTATGTCAGGCTTATTCTTTGTGATCAAAATGCAAGGGATAGTTCTATCTCTTGATAAATCGAAAAATAATTACAAATAAAATATCTCATCTCATCCCACTAACAATAAAATCATAAAATCAAAATGGAATACATAAGAACTAGTTAGATATATATGAATTATAAAGATCAAAGCGATTCAATCATCAACTTCATATAAAAATACAAATATATTGTACCCGTAACAAACTATGATACTTTGTAAATTTAACTGAAGATTTTTTACATTCTGACCAAACAGAATATCTCATATCATCCCATTACCAATAAAATCATGAAATCAAAATGGAATACATTAGAACTAGTTAGATGTAATTATACGAATGCTTTTACATAGAATTTTTCAAAAAAAGCAACATGTACCTGTGGCGAAAATATTACCATAGGTTACATTCTTTCAGAATGCAGAGATTTGAAAATATTTTTACCAGTTTTCAAATACGTTTGCTTAGAGCAAACTCTAAGAGACATTTCGCTAATGAAAGAAATTGTATTGTCATTAAGTCATAGTCCTATTATCAGGTTCTTATAGTATAATGATTGTTTACTAGTTATATTAGTATAATGATTTTTACTAGTTATATGACTTGCAAAGTTAGTGCTTTAAACTGTTATTTCATTCCTTTCATTAATCTTGTTCTATGGTTTTAATTTTTGGTTCTTATAGTTTAATGCAGATAATTAGATATGTGCCATCTCAACCCACCCAGCCCCCTTCCCTCCCCCCTCCTCTCCATACACACACTCACTCACTCATATACACTTTCCCGTCTGATATCACTATTTAGTGGAAGGACGTTAAACTGAGGAACTAACTGATATCTGTTTGGCTGTTGAAGACCAAACTAAATGCCCAACAAGCTCTCATACATAGAGCTACACAAAACCACCTGGTTACAACGATATCCATTTATCTACCTTATAATGAAATATCAAGGCATAACTTTTATCCCTTTTGCTTTTATATGTGTTTTCATTTTTTTTTTTTGGTTTTATATATCCATTTTATTGGAAATTAATAACTTGTCAAAAAGTAAAACTTGACTTCTTGTGCCATGCCGCTCCTTATATGGTGGAGCGTCGCATATTGGGTCTGGCAAGCATACACACTGATAAACACACACACACACACACACACACACACACACACAACACACACACACACACAATATATATATATATATATATATATATATATATATATATATATATATATATATATATATATATATATATATATATATATATACCTTTGAGCCTGCATACCTACATGCAAAAATGTTACAGTGGATGAGCAGCATAGCCATGCTATAGTACAGTCATCGGTGTTGTAATGTGGAGGTATCACTGGTGCACTGCTGTGTGTTGCAGACCTCTGAGCAGCTCCTCCACACGTCCCCTACAATGGCCACAGGAGGCAGTGGATTGGGCGTCAACACCTGTGCCATATGTCTGGGTGACTACAGGGACCCAAGATTCTTTCCCTGCTACCACACCTTCTGTGCTTCATGTGTACAAGACGTTGCTGACAGTCACTCGGGAAGTGATTTCCCTTGCCCCGCATGCAGGAAGATGATCTCCCTGTCTCCTGGAGGAGTTGCCTCCCTGCCAAAGAATTACTACATCCAGAAGAAGTCAAGTCACCAGCACATGTGTAAGATTCATGATGATGAGAAACTGAGGTTCTACTGTGTGCCATGTGACCAAGCAATATGTATAAACTGTAAACTAACCAGCCATGAAGGACACAAGACAGAAGACCTTAAGGCAGCCATTTCAAAAAAAACAGATAGAACTGAAATCAGACCAGCAACGTCTGCAGCATGCTATGTCTGACGTAACAAAAACTATGACATCACTGCAGACAGAAAAAGAAAATCTGGAGAAGAAGAGAGCAGCACTGGAGAAAAACATTCATAACCGTCATGCCGTCATAGTGGCTGCTGCTGACAGAGAGAGAGACAAAGTGCTGAAGTCACTGCAGTCACTGCACAAAGACCTGGACGGTGGCGTTGTCCGTGATATTGAACAGCAAGAAGGCCACAAGTCAGAGTTGTCCAGTCTTCTCCAACAACTGGACAATGCCCTCACCTCAAGTATTGCCACTGACGTCATCAATGCTGCCATAGAGATGAGAAGTGGGCGTGGCAGTCAGACAGCAATAGATGAAATGATGTCACCAGTAGAAAGACCATTCCAAAGACCTGTTCTAAGGTGTGACTTCAACACAGACAAGGTGACGCAGGAGATAGAGAAGTACATGGGCAAGGTGATTCAGATAGAGATGAAGGAAAGAGAGCAAGACCTAAAGATAACAGAGTGTTTTCAGTGTGCACAGGACCCAGATGTGCATGTCTTGTCTTTGTGTCATGTTGATAAAGATCCCCCCAGAGTGTGGGTGTCATATGAACAGTGTGAGATGAAGAAGGATGCTCCAGTCAGAGCATTTACAGAGACAGGGGAATGTGTGTACACTAGTGACAATGTGGGCAAAGTGTCCTACAAACGTTATGCTGAAGGACAGAGTATGAGTCTTACTCCACGGTCAGGCACAATTACAACTTACTGTAAATCACTGACTGCTGCACACTTCAGACTGGACAACAACCTGTCAGGACAGGCAGACATTCGAAGAGACACAGTGACATCCACAGACCCATTTAAGACAGAAACCAAAACAGAGTTCACAATCCAGGTGGGCCCTCACCGTGCATTTGAAGTGGACAACACAGAGAAGTATTTTGCTGTAGTGGAGGAAGCCAAAGAGTCCACACTCCCGCGCAGTGTCCATTTGTACCAAGGTCAGTGGAGAAGGTAGTCAGCACGTACACCCCTCCTACAGAAGAGTGCCGGCCCTCAGATGTCTGCTTTTACACACTGGGCGGGGAGAACGTTCTTCTGGTTACAGACCAGGGAACTGATTTTATCCACATTGTCAAAATCAGTGGAGACACTATGCACTTTGCTGGGTACCTGAGTGCTGGTTGTCCCTCCCTTGTTCAACCCACAGCAATAACGGTGGATGTGCATGACCGCCTGTGGGTTGCTTGCAGGGGAGGGAGTGTTTTGAAGATGGAAAGGATTGGCTAATTTTGTGTGTGTGTATGTGTGTGTGTGCTGTGTGTGTGTTTGTGTGTGTGTGTGTGTGTGTGTGTGTGTGTGTGTGTGTGTGTGTGTGTGTGTGTGTGTGTGTGTGTGTGTGTGTGTGTGTGTGTTGTTGTTGTCATTCATTTATTCTCTGTATTCTTTTATGTCAAGGATAATGAAATAAACACCCATGTACTTGCTTACATCCAGTCCTAGTGTTTATGCAGGTGTTTTTTTTAATTATCAAATACTGACTTTTGTTTCAACTGGCATAGAATGGCCCACTCTATGAAAAGTAGAAAATTATTTTATTTGTGCCCAAGATATTTTGCATACCTCAGTACAGCACATGGGCCTGGGTTTATAGTCTCACCTAAGAACTTATAGGAGCGTGGAATTTATTATTTTTTCTTCTTTATATCAAGGATAATGAAATAAACACCCATGTGCTTTTTTCATCCAGTCCCCTTGTGCATGCAGTTTTGTAAATATTGTCATCTGTTCCCACTGGCACACAATGGCCTATTCTTAGGCAGAACAGGATTTAACGTATGAGCAAGATGTTTTCCGTGCTTTCACATACAGGGCCTTGGTTTAGTTTCACCCAAAGAACATTTTGGGGGAGTGGAGTCAGCACTGATGTTAACTCCAAAGGAAAACTCCCCCCGAAGGGGAATTGAACCGTATGGTCAGGTTATCAAATTGCGTGGATAATTTTCTGACCACTAGGCTATCCCGTATTCCTTCTCCCTTAACCCCCCCTGTGTGTGTGTGTGTGTGTGTGTGTGTGTGTGTGTGTGTGTGTGTGTGTGTGTGTGTGTGTGTGTGTGTGTGTGTGTGTGTGTGTGTGTGTGTGTGTGTATGCATACATGGGGGCTCACAGGCAGGCATGCATGCGTAAACATGTGTGTGTAAGTGTATCAGAAATTCAATGCTAGTTCTTCTGGCATGTTTGCTGGCATGTCTTAAAGTGGATGTAAAAATGCCCCCGTCTGATACAGCAATGCTGAAACTATTTTTAACACATTGATTGCTTTGCCTGTGGGATTATCTTCAGCGTGTAAAGTGCTTGCAGTGACAGTATAAAGTTTACTTGTAAAAAATGTTTTTTGTGTGTAACATTTATAACATGAAGCATAGAGTGTGAAGAGGAAGAGAAGGTGCTCTGTGCCATATTCCTTTCGCCGTATTTGTCTCTTTGCCTTTCTCTGAGTTTGTGCATCTGTCTGTCTATTTCTGTCTCTTTGGCTCTGTCTGTCTGTCTGTCTGTCTGGCTGTCTGACTGTCTGTCTGTCTGTTTCTCTCTCTCTCTCTCTCTCTCTCTCTCTCTCTCTCTCTCTCTCTCTCTCTCTCTCTCTCTCTCTCCTCTCTCTCTCTCTCTCTCTCTCTCTCTCTCTCTCTCTCTCTTATCCCCTATATTCTTCCCATGGCAGATTTTTTTTTTATTTACATACGTTGTTTGGCTTCATTATAATCATGAATGGAAATGTTTATTTATATATGTAAAGAAGTTTATATACACACAATATGTAATAACAAGCATATACCAGATGCAATAGTTGCTCTATACTATACCTGATAGTTTTCTGTATTTAGCTTATTACTTAATTATAATCAGAACAACCACGATATTGCAGTTGATTTACTGTGATTTTTTGTTTAGATTTAGGTCATGTAAGGTAACTAATAAAGGATGCGTACAGGTTTGAATTTTATGTCAGATTTGATGTATATCTGTAGTAAGTTAGAGTGTGAATGTGTCTGTAGTGACACGGACTGTGACGGTGAGGGGGAGGGGTAGCTTCAGCCAAGTGACAGTCTTGCTATGGCCTGCCTGGTCAGTGGGGATATCAGCATCA
>CM060343.1:37913783-37918783 GCA_030674155.1 Stramonita haemastoma
ATCTTTCAAAAAATAAGTATCATTTGTTACTTCTGCAGTCATTGAATATAAGTAGAAGTAAACTTCCCAGACTAACAGGTTATTACTATCCACCTGTCTTTCAGTCTGAAGATGACAAAGGAAAAATTAACACTGCTATCTATATCCAGGAAAACTTAGATTATAATCACATTCCTCCACCTTACAAAACGGCAAGGAATATCAATGTATGTGCAGCGAGAGTTAAGTTTGATGAATCACTTATAATAAATGTAATGTCCGTATACCTGCCAAAAGGTCCTGATACTGAAAACATGGAGTGGCTACCTTTGTTACAAGACCAAAATGAAAAATGGTTAGTGGGTGGCGACTTTAATGCCCATTCACCATTCTGGGACAGGGATTGTACAGTGAATATAAATAACCATTTCGTTGAAAACATTGTGGATTCAACTTTATGTTTATTAAACGATGGGATTATAACACGAATCCCTGATTCTGCAAACCACAGAGCATCTGCTATTGACCTCTCTTTAGTATCTCCTCTAATTGCTCCTAACTGTGAATGGAAAACCATTAAAGATACTTTAGGCAGCGATCACTTACCTATTGTAATTACTATAAACAACAGACAGGTCTCTAGCAGTGTTTCTGAGGATAAAATACCCAAATTCAATTATCGTAATGCTAATTGGAATGCTTTTCACAGTATTCTCTCTCAATGTAATACTGATGAATTTATAGCTAGTAATATAGATGAAGCATATGCTAAATTTGTTGAAGCTGTTATAAATGCAGCAAATAAATCCATTTCGAAATGTAGCTTAGTAAAGTCAAATAAACGCTTTGGCAATGTTTGGTGGAATGAGTCGTGTGAAATAGCAAGGCAATATAAAAAGAAAACATTTAATATCTATCTTAAAGACAGGACTAATGTAAGTAAAATTTTAGAAATGAAAAAGGCAAAAAATTATTGCAATAAAGTAATAGCACAAGCTAAGCCTCGGCACTGGTCAACCTTTTGTAAAAATGACATATTAGGCTCAAAAGATCAACAAAAGTTATGGAAAAAACTGAAAGAGATGAAAAACGGTATACATTTACCAGATTATTCCATAAAATTAGACAAAAAGGAATTCCCAACCCCCTTTGAAAAGGCTGAAGCTTTTGTAGACATTTTTTTTCTGAGACAAGTCGTTCAGAGGGATTAGCTGAAAAAGACAGAATTTATAGAGCAAAGGAAGCGTGCCTAGGAAAATATACAGATCCGAAAGAAGATAAAGACCATTATACAAATGCCCCCATTACTTTCCAAGAATTAAAGGATGCCATTTCTTCCCTGAGCTCCAAGAGATCTTCGGTGGGTATTGATGCTATTTCTAATGAAATGATAAAACACTTGCCTAAAAATTGTACTATATTTCTTCATAATTTTTTCAAAAAATGTTGGTCAGAAGGAAGTTTGCCATCATTATGGAAGCAATCTGTAGTTGTACCTATTCATAAACAAGGTAAACAAAAATCCGATTTAAGTAGTTATAGACCTATCTCACTGACCTCTCATGTAGGAAAGCTAATGGAAAGAATAATGTTGAATAGACTTGTTCATTACTGTGAGAAAAAAGAATATTATTCCTGTATGTCAAGCAGGTTTTAGGAAAAATCGATCAACAATAGATCATCTTATTAAACTTACTACTCAAATAAAGCATCAATTTGCCAGACGAAAAAATGTACTTGCTACTTTCTTTGATATCAGGAAAGCATATGATCAAGTATGGCACTTACGATTACTGTATAAGCTTAAAATGATTGGTCTGTCTGGATGCATGTATAATTATTTTAAAACGTTTCTGAGTAATAGATCTATTCAAACAAAAATTGGACACACTTACTCAAGTCCAAGGTTTATAGATATGGGGATCCCCCAAGGATCAGTAGTGGCACCAACGCTTTTCAATATTTTAACCTACGATCTTCCCAATGCAGTGTCCAAAAATATTGAACTGGTTCAGTACGCAGATGACTTATGCGTATGGATGAAAGTTACCATGAAAAGACACACTCAATTACGATCTCTTAACTACATTAAAAAGGCTTATCAACATGAGTTAAGTAAAATACATATATTTATGAAAGAAAACGGATTAATGCTATCCCCTGAAAAATCACATATGATGCTTTTCAATACAGGCTACGATCCACAGGTACTACCTTCCTTTGAAATTGGAGATTCTATATTAGAATACAAACAAACTGCACAATTTTTAGGGGTATTTCTCACTTCAAAACTAACATGGAATAACCACATAGAGCATGTCCTGACTGACTTACTTGCTTGACTTATGCCTGTGGATTCCCTTGGGAACATAGGGCCACAACAACACTCCTCCAACGGACTCGGTTCTGGGAGATCCTCTTCAGCTCGGCCCATGTCATTCCGGCTGCTTTCGTCTCTGCTTCAATGCTTCTGCGCCAGGTCTGTTTTGGTCGGCCTACTTTCCGCTTCCCTTGTGGATTCCAGTCAAGGGCCTGCCTGGTGACATCTGAAGCAGGCTTGCGGAGCGTATGGCCAATCCATCCCCATTTCCTTTTCTTGATCTCCGTGTCAATTGGAGCGTGTCTGGTCCTGTCCCATAGTTCTTCGTTTGAGACTACTTCTGGCCACCTGATACCAAGGATGTTCCTAAGACATCTGTTGGTAAATGTCTGGAGTTTGTGGGTGTTGGTCTTTGTCACCCGCCAGGTTTCTGAGCCATACAGTAGGACCGACTTGACATTGGTGTTGAATATCCGGATCTTGTTGTGGAGTGAGAGGGATGTTGATCTCCAGATTGGGCGAAGGGTGTTGAAGGCACGACGTGCTTTATTTATTCGGCACTTGATGTCTTCGTCCGTTCCCCCATCTTTACTAACGACACTGCCCAGGTAGGTGAATTTGTCGACTTCTTTGATGTTTTCTTGGTGTAGTCGCACTGGGTCTTGTTTCTTGTTGTTCACCCTCATGACCTCCGTCTTCCTGATGTTGATTTGGAGGCCTATTTTATCGGCTTCCTCCGCAACATGCCATAGCTTCTCTTGTGCATCTTGGTGCCTGTGTGAGAGAAGGCTGATGTCGTCTGCGAAGTCCAGGTCTTCCAGCTGCCTTGTGATGGTCCACTGTATGCCAGTTCTCCTGCCTGCTGTGGCCTGTCGCATTATCCAGTCAACCACCAACAGGAAGATGGTTGGTGACAGCAGACAGCCCTGACGAACGCCGGTTTGTACGCAGAAGGGTTCCGTCAATTTACCATCATGGATGACTTGGCAAGTGGCATCTTCATAGAGCTGTTGGATGATGGTGACGAACTTTGGTGGGAAACCATAGTGGTGCATCAGTCTCCAGATGACATCTCTGTCGACGCTGTCAAATGCCTTCTGGAAGTCGACAAAGACTGAATACAAGGGGGTCTGCCACTCTAGGGACTGCTCGATGATGATGCGCATTGTGGCGATCTGATCTGTGCATGATCTGTTTTGTCGGAAGCCTGCCTGTTCATCCCTGAGTGTCTTGTCTAGTGCCGTCTTCAGTCTTTCTAAGATTATTCTTGTCAGTACTTTCCCTGGTATAGACAGCAGCATGATTCCTCTCCAGTTGTTGCAGGATGACAGGTCCCCTTTCTTTGGTAGCTTCACGAGGTAGCCTTTCTTCCAGTCTTCTGGCACACTCTCTTGCTCCCAGATCTTGTGTAGGAGTGGATACATCATGTCAGTTGAAGTCTGGATGTCTGCCTTCAGTGCTTCAGGGGGTATACCATCAGGACCTGCTGCTTTGCCTGACTTTAAAGACTTTATGGCTTTGGTGATCTCATTTTTGGTGGGGGGGCCGGTGTTGATGCCAAGGATTTCAGTAGGTGGTGGGATATCTGGTGGGACAGATGGTGCTGGTCTGTTGAGTGTTTCTTTGAAGTGCTCTGCCCATCTTGCTCTCTGGTCTTCTTCACCTGGAATGGTATTGCCGTTCTTGTCTTTGATGGGACAATTAGGTTTACTGTTTTTTCCTGAGAGAGTCCTCGTGATCTCATAGAGTCTCTTCATGTTTCTTTGGCCTGCTGCAGTCTCTGCTTCCTGAGTCAGCTCCTCAATGAAATTTATCTTGTCCTTTCTTGCACTTCTTTTTACTGCACGGTTTTTGTCCCAGTATCGTGCTTGTAATGTCTGCTTCTCTTCCTGATCTTGTGTTCTGTTGATCTGGTCTTTCAGCTGTTTTCTCTCGGTGATCAGTGCCCATGTTTCTGTTGTCAGCCATTCCTTGTGTTTTCTTGTATTTTTTCCCAAGACTGCTTGGCATGTTGTCTTCCAGGTCTCATGTAGACTGTGCCACTGCTCTTCGATTGTTTCCTCTGGCATCTGGGCAAGCATGCTGAATTTGTTTCTTAGTTCCAGCTTGAATTCTTCTGTTTTCGCTCTGTCTTTAAGGCTTTGCACGTTGAATTTGTGCGATGGTCTTCCTGCCTTGTCGGTGAAGGCTTTGAGCTTTGTCTTGAGGATGGCTATTACAAGATGGTGGTCTGACGCTGCGTCTGCTCCGCGCTTCTCCCTGACATCGTGCAGGCTCCTTCTCCACTTTCGCCCGATGGTGATGTGGTCGATCTGGTTTTCAGTCTTGCCATCTGGGGAAGTCCATGTGGTCTTGTGGACTTTCTTGTGGGGAAAGATGGTGCCTCCAATGACCAGGTCGTTGAAGGTGCAGAACTCTGCTAAGAGTTCACCATTTTCATTCTGGTCTCCCGTGCCATGTTTGCCCATGATCAGTTCTCTGTTGGTGTTATCTGACACAACTTTTGCATTCAGGTCTCCCATTAGGATCTTCATGTCCCTCTTTGGCGTTTTGTCCATTATGGCTTGGACTTGCTCGTAGAAGTTTTCTTTTTCTTCTAAATCAGCGGCATTTGTTGGAGCATAGCATTGGAGGATGGTAACTTTCCTGCCCTTTGAGTTGAACCGGGCAGTGAGGATCCGTGGTGACACTGGTTCCCAGG
>CM060343.1:37923783-37933783 GCA_030674155.1 Stramonita haemastoma
ACACAAGTAAGGGGAAGGAGGGGGATCACATGGAAGAGGAGTCTTGTGCAGGGGACAGGCAGTTTTATAAACAGCCCACAACCACCACACCCATTCTATTGAACGGTACCAGCTGGTTGTATTGTGACTCACGTAACCACGCAACAGCAGTGACGTCAGCGGTGGTGCAACACTCTGTTTTAACCTCTGTCCTCGGGCTGTCCTCTCATTTCTTTGCTGAAGATTGTTGTGGTAAACATCGCTGATTTTACCTGAGTACATATCTTTTGGAACAGCTAACAGTGAACATTGCTGCTTTTACTTGAGAACACACCTCTTTTAGAACAGCTAACAGTGAACATTGCTGGTTTTACCTGGCTACATCTCTTTGTAGAACATTTTGCAGTGAGCATTGCTGAATTTACTCATTTGTGTAAAACATCTTTGACCATTACTAGTTTTACCAGCACAAAACTATACCTTTATGTAAAATATGTAAACATTATTAGTGTTACAGAAATACAAAGAAATTATTTGTTTGAAAAAACATATTGGTTTTAGAGCAATATACTCCATCCCATCTGTGAACCAGTGATTTACCTGTGCTGCTGTTTATGGAAGAACTGGCTGTGAACATCACAGCTTTTACCTGGACATAAACCGTTGTGGAGATCATTTAAGTGTAAACAGCACTAGGTGTACCTGACAACTCTAGTCTTTTTTTTTTTTCTAAGAGCTAACATCACTGGTTTTACCTGTGCATTTAGCAGTGGACATCGCTGGTTTTACCTGTACATTTATGTCTTTACAGAACACGTAACAGTGGACATCGCTGGTTTTACTGCCAGCAGTTTTTTATATTACAGTAAGTGTTGTATTTTGAGTCATAGTCTACCCTGTGCAACCTCTTTCTTGTTCCATTGTATTGCTTTGTTTTGTGTTGTAATGAATTGTATTGTTTACATTGTGTTAAAGTGTAATGGGCTGCATTATGCTGTGTTGGGTCAGACTATAGGCCCACCTGCAAGTACCTGAATACGATATATTTGCATGTCAATAAAATGTCAAGGATACACATGAAAAATCCCGAAGTTGAGATCAGTTTGTGTAGCTACAAACTTATCTGTCTGTCTGAAAATCTGTACCCATCTGCCTCTCTACAGGCATGTTTACATTGATTATTATGTCCATTATTCATTTTTCTTTTATTCTCATTGTGAAAAAATGAAACCTGATAATATGTTTAAGATATATTCTATCCAATGACTTACATTGTGTTGTATTCAACTGCATTGCATTATGTTTTGCCGTTACCCCTAGAGAGGGGGTGGGGGGACTTTCAGTATAAATAGCACCTACAAATTTCGTGTTGGAGCATATTGATAAAACATAGAGGCAAAGCTTGGTACACTCGCCAAGTGTAGCAAGCCTTGACAGGCAGAAACAGGAGAAGAGGGTAGATGGTGGGGAGGGGTGAGAAGGAAGGGGGTACGAAAGTAAGGGGAAGGAGGGGGGATCACATGGAAGAGGAGACATGTGCAGGTGACAGGCAGTTTTTTAAACAGCCCACCCCCATCACACTCTCTCTCTTCCACAACCTGGGCTGGTTGTAATGTGACTCCGTAACCAAGCAACAGCAGTGATGTCAGTGGTGGTGCAACACCTCCCTGTTGTTTTAACCTCTGTCCTCGGGCTGTCCTCTCATTTCTTTGCTGAAAATTGTAGCAGTAAACATCGCTGGTTTTACCTGAGAACACCTCTTTTACAACAGCTAACAGTAAACATTGCTGGTTGTACCTGGCTACATCTCTTTGTAGAACATTTAGCAGTGAGCATTGCTGAATTTACTGATTTGTGTAAAACATATTTGAACATTACTAGTTTTGCCAGCACAAAACTATACCTTTATGTAAACTATCTGTGAACATTATTGGTGTTACAGAAATATATTTCTTTGAAAAAACATCTGTGAACATTATTAGTTTTAGAGCAACATACTCCATCCCATCTGTAAACCAGTGATTTACCTGTGCGTGCTGTTTATGGAAGAACTGGCTGTGAACATCACAGCTTTTACCTGGGCATAACCTTTGTGGAGATCATCTAAGTGTAAACATCACTGGGTGTACCTGACAGCTCTAGTCTTTTCTTTTTCTAAGAGCTAACATCACTGGTTTTACCTGTACATTTATGTCTTTACCGAACACCTAACAGTGGACATTGCTGGTTTTATCTATACACATGCGTCTTTACAAAACACCTAACAGTGGACATCACTGGTTTTACTGGCAGCAGTTCTTCATGTAACAGTAAGTGTTGTATTTTCAGTCATAGTCTACCTCATGCAACCTCTTTCCTTTTCCATTCTGCTACTTTGTGTTGTGGTGTGTTGAATTGTATTGTTTATATTGTTTTCAGCTGTAATGTGCTGCATTATGTTATGTTGTGTCAGTCTATGTGCAAACCTGCAAGAGCCTCAATTACCTGTAATTGCAAGTCAGTAAATGTTAAGCATTATGGTGGAAAATTGAGATGTTGAGATAAGTATGAGTGTGCCTGCAAACTTATCTGTCTGTCTGAAAACCTGTACCCATCTGCCTCCTCCAGGCAGGTATACTTTGATTGTTATGTTCATAAATCATTTGTGGCGCTCCACCACGAAATGCGTCGCTTAGCACATTACCCAATTTTGGGCTAGGAGCCTTTAAAGGCAGGTGGGGGTCAAGTTGTCAATTTTGTGATTTTGATTGATTATTAAACTAGATCTGATTATTTATCTTACAATGAAATATCAAGGTATCATTTTTATTTCCTTTCGATTTTAAATGTGGTTTGAAAATACCAAAGCACTCATTCTGACAACCTGTTACTAAAATAAACTTGCCCGTTTCTCATTTTGTCACATCCTGCAGTCTATCATTTCAATTTGTAATAATATTGCACAGAATTGTCTGATTTTCAATCTGTTTTTTTGTATTTGATAGCCACTTTATTGCACATTAATAACATGTCAATAACTAAAAATTGACCTCATGTCCACTCCGTCTTATTATGTGGTGGAGCGTCACATTTGTCTTTTATTCTCATTGTGGAAAAAACGAAACCTGATGATATATTTTGGATAAACAACCCCGTTTTCTTTTACACCTACCTGGGGGCTAATGAGGAAAGGTGCACAGTCACGTGTTCTGATTTGTCCCCAAGGTTTACTGCAGATTTGGTCAATGTTAAGTGCTCTCTCTCAGGCCTACTGTCTCTCTGTCTCTATATCTCACTGCCTCTGTCTCTCTGTCTCTCTCTGTCTCTGTCTGTCTCTGTCTGTCTGTCTGTCTGTCTGTCTGTCTGTCTGTCTGTCTGTCTGTCTGTCTGTCTCTCTCTCTCTCTCTCTCTCTCTCTCTCTCTCTCTCTCTCTCTCTCTCTCTCTCTACTATTTGCTGATGACACCACCATACATACGAGCCATAACAACATTGATTATCTTGCAACCTTACTTCAAAAAAGCGCTGACGAACTTGTCAAATGGACAGAACAAAACCACATGTCTATCCATCCCAAAAAAACAAAAGGCATGCTTATCACCACCAGACAAAAGCGACAAAATTTATCACATAAACTGTTTAAAATTTACATAAAAAAGGAAGCAATTGAACAAACCTCTCACCACAAAGTCCTAGGTGTGACAATCGATGAAAATCTCAGCTGGTTCTACCACATATCTCATCTATGCAAATATTTGTCCCAAAAAGTCTACCAGTTGACTAAAATCAAACATTTTCTTGACTTCCATTCAAGGAAACTGTTCTTCCAAGCTTATATACAATCCTCAATAGACTATGCAGCAACCCTGTGGGATTTTGCCAGTGCAAATACCATGAAACCGCTACTTAGTCTGTATAAACGTGGTCTTAAACTGGTCCTTTTGAAGAAAACAACCTTGCTAGAAGTAGACTATACACAGTTAAATATTCTCCCCCTACACCAACGACTAAAATATAACAAAGGCATCATGATGTTTAAGATAATGACAGGAAATGTCCCCACATCCTTAAAAGATAAATTCCCAATAAATCATTCCAGAAGTATGGAAAAGCCAAGTGTCCCAATCCCAAGAATAGACCTGTTTAAATCTAGTTTACTATACTCAGGCCCTACACTGTGGAACTCCCTTCCTGATTCAATTAAACAGCACCAATCATTAACAACCTTCAAAAATTACCTTCTAAACCACTTGATGCATTAAAAACAACAAACCACACCCCCCCCCTCCCCCCCTCTCTACCACTGTGTGTGTGCATGGGTGTGGATGTGTGTATGTGTGTAATTCTTATCTGTGTGTCTGTATGTCTGTGTGTGAGAGTATGTGAGTATGTGGAAATCATTATCCAATTTCTAAAAATGTTTTGCTAATTCTATAAACATCTGGGATTTTTTTTATTATTATTATTTCTTTGTTGTTGTTGTTGTTGTTGTTGTTGTTGTTGTTTTAAATTTAAAAATTGTTTTATTATTATTATTATTTTATTTTTATTATCATTTTTTTAAAAAATAGTATTCTCCCCCGCCCCCTTCAAATAAGAATAACATTTATTTTTCCCCCTTTTTATCCAAATGTATGATTTAAATGACTTGTATAACTTTAGACATATGGACGTAGACTGATGTTTCAGTTGTTTATTATAATGTTCTCTTGCTGGCTCCTGCTGGCTCTTTGTTTATTAGCGGTTTTTGTTGTTGTTGTTTGTTCTTGTTTTTTTTTGGGGGGGGGGGATTGTTTTGTTTTTTTGTTTGTTTGTTTGGGTTTTTTTGTTGTTGTTTTTGTTTGTTTGTTTGTTTTTTGTTTGTTTATTTGTTTGTTTGTTTGTTTTGTTCTGGGTTTTGTTTTGTGTTTTTTTTTTTTTTCGTTTCTTTTCTTCTTCCTTAATAATCCAAATTGTCTTATTGTGACTTCTGATTTTCTCTTCTGAAAGAGTGCACCTTTCTCACCTTATTATATGTAGTGTACTGTCGCATTTCTCTTACCTTATTATATGTAGTGTACTTATATCTGTATGTTGTTTGGTACTGCGTATAGTTTTATTGTTTAATATCTTTTATTTTGATGTTATCCCTGAAAAGGGCGGGGACTGGATGTAAAAAAGCACATGTGTGCTTATCTATTATCCTCGAATAAAAGAATTTTGTCTTGTTGTCTTGTCTTGTCTTGTCTCTCTCTCTCTCTCTCTCTCTCTCTCTCTCTCTCTCTCTCTCCTCTCTCTCTCTCTCTCTCTCTCTCTCTCCCCTCTCTCTCTCTCTCTCTCTCTCTCACACACAAACACACGAACCCAGGCACCACGCAATCACATATTATTATTATTTATATATTGTTGTTGTTATTATTGTAATTACTATTACTAGCATAATATTCTCTTTAATTCCTTTCGAGTTTTTTTGTTGTCATGAGTTATAAACAGTGCTGTAGCCAAATATGTTTTGGGCAAGGTTTTCTTTGTTGTGTTTTGCTTGTTTGATTGCAGCTTGATATTTGTTTATCCTTTTTTGTTTGTCTTTTTCTGTTATGTTTGGGGTGGTGGGGATTTTTGTTTCTTTTTTTTTTTATTGATTTGTTTGGTAAATAAATGGCATAATGAAAATAAAGCAAATTTATTGCTTACTCAATGTACCTTCTGGAATAGGTTTTGATTTTGCCGTTCACTTTGACTTTTACTTTAAACACACACACACACACACACACACACACACACACACACACACACACACACACACACACACACAAAGGGGACGAAATAACTTACTGGCTAGAACTTTGCTAAATCATTGCACTCGCAATGTGATCACATGGGTTCGAATCTCATTCAAGAGGATTTTTCCTCTGGATTTAACACCAATGCAGACACCACTCTCCCCAAAATTCCTTTGGATGAGACTGTGAACCGAGGCTCTATGTTACAATGCAGCATGTCATCTTGAGTATACATTAAATTCTGCTCTGCTTTTTGAAAGAGTTTGCCATTGTATGCGAATGGGAACAGTTGACAAAATGTACAAAACTGTATAACTGTACATAGGCACTGCATGTAAATAAGCACATGAATACTTATTTCATGATTCTTGATATAAAAGACTTATCTAAACACACACACACACACACACACACACACACACACACACACACACACACACACACCAATCCAATCATGTGGGTTATAGCCCCGCCAACAACACCGACTTTTTGTGACCGTCCACCACGAAATGAGTCCCTTAGAACATAACCCAATTGTGACGCTCCACCACAAAATGAGTCGCTTAACACATTATCAATTTTTTCACTAGGAGCCACTAAAGGCAGATGGGGGACAAGTTGTCAATTTTTAGATTTTGACTGATTATCAAACTATATCTGTTCATTCTCACAACATGTTACAAAAAATCAACTTGGCTGTTTTCCATTTTGTGACATCCTGCAGTCTATCATTTCAATTTGTAATAACTTTGCAGAGAATTGTCTGACTTTCAATCTTTTTTTGCATTGGATAGCCCTTTTATTGCAAATCATAACTTGTTATCATCTAAAATTTGACCTCTGGTGCAATGCGACTGCTTACAGGGTGGAGCATCACAATTTTTGGGCTAGGAGCCATTAAAGGCAGATAAGGGTGAAGTTGTTAATTTTGAGATTTTAATTGACTACAAAACTATATCAGCTTATCTACCTTATACTGAAATATTAAGGCATACTTTTTATCCCTTTTGCTTTTATATGTGTTTTGAATCTGGTTTTTTTGTATTAGATAGCCCTTTTATTGCAAGTTAATAACTTGTCAATTAGTAAAACTTGACCTCTTGTGCGATGCCACTCCTTATATGTGACGCTCCACCACATAAGAAGTCGCATTGCACCAGAGGCCAATTTTTAGATATTGACATGCTGCTAGTCATGAGTGTTGTAGTGTGGAGGTATCACTGGTGCACTGCTGTGTGTTGCAGACCTCTGAGCAGCTCCTCCACACGTCCCCTACAATGGCCACAGGAGGCAGTGGACAGGGCGTCAACACCTGTGCCATATGTCTGGGTGACTACAGGGACCCCAGGTTCCTTCCCTGCCACCACACCTTCTGTGCTTCATGTGTACAAGACGTTGCTGACAGTCACTCTGGAAGTGATTTCCCTTGCCCTGCGTGCAGGAAGATGACCTCCCTGTCTCCTGGAGGAGTTGCCTCCCTGCCAAAAAATTACTACATCCAGAAGAAGCCAAGTCACAAGAACTTGTGTAAGATTCATGATGATGAGAAACTCAGGTTTTACTGTGTGCAATGTGACCAAGCAATATGTATAAACTGTAAACTAACCAGCCATGAAGGACATAAATCAGAAGACCTGGATACTGCCATTTCTGAAAAAAAAACAGAGCTGAAATCTGACCAGCAACGTCTGCAGAGCGCTATGTTTGACGTAACAACATCGATGAAGTCACTGCAGACAGAAAGACAAGATCTGGAGAAGAAGAGAGCAGCACTGGAGAAAAACATTCATAACCGTCACGCCACCATAGTGGCTGCTGCTGACAGAGAGAGAGACAAAGTGCTGAAGTCACTGCAGTCTCTGCACACAGACCTGAACAGTGTCGTTGTCCGTGATATTGAACAGCAAGAAGGCCACAAGGCAGAGTTGTCCAGTCTTCTCCAACAACTGGACAATGCCCTCACCTCAAGTATCGCCACTGCCGTCATCAATGTTGCCATAGAGATGAGAAGTGGGCGTGGCAGTCAGGCAGCAATAGATGAAATGAGGTCACCAGTAGAAAGACCATTCCAAAGACCTGTTCTAAGGTGTGACGTCAGCACTGACAAGGTGACGCAAGAGATAGAGAACTATCTGGGCAACGTGCTTCAGATAGAGATGAAGGAAAGAGAGCAAGAAGTAAAGGTGACAGAGATTTTTCAGTGTGCACAGGACCCAGATGTGCATGTGTTTTCTTTGTGTCATGTTGATGAAGATCCCCCCATAGTGTGGGTGTCATATGAACAGTGTGGGATGAAGAAGGATGCTCCAGCCAAAGAATTTACAGAGACAGGGGAATGCGTGTACACTGAGGACGAGGTGGGCAAAGTGTCCTACAAGCGTTATGCTAAAGGAAAGTGTATGTATGTTGGTCCACTGTCAGGCAGGTTTACAACTTTCTGTAAATCACCAACTGCTGCACACTTCAGACTGGACAACAACCTGTCAGGACAGGCAGACATTGACAGAGGTACAGTGACATCCACAGACCCATTCAATACAGAAATCAAAACGGAGTTCACAATCCAGGTGGGCCCTCACCGTGCATTTGACGTTGACAACACAGAGCAGCATTTTGCTGTGGTGGAGGAAGCCAAAGATTCCACACTCCAGCGCAGTGTCCATTTGTACCAATGGTCAGTGGAGAAGGCAGTCAGCACGTACACCCCTCCTACAGAAGAGTGCCAGCCCTCAGATGTCTGCTTTTACACGCTAGACGGGGAGAACATTCTTCTGGTTACAGACGAGGGAACTGATTCTATCCACGTTGTCAAAATCAGTGGAGACACTATGCACTTTGCTGGGTACCTGAGTGCTGGTTGTCCCTCCCTTGTTCAACCCACAGCAATAACGGTGGATGTGCATGACCGCCTGTGGGTTGCGTGCAGGGGAGGGAGTGTTCTGAAGATGGAAAGGATTGGCTGATTGTGTGTGTGTGTGTGTGTGTGTGTGTGTGTGTGTGTGTGTGTGTGTGTGTGTGTGTGGTGTGTGTGTGTGTGTGTGTGCGCATGCGTGTGTGCATGTATGTGTGTGCATACATGTGGGTTAACAGGCATGCATGCACATGTAAGCATATGTGTGTTTACATGTCGAACATTCAATACTGGTTCTTCTGGCATGTTTGCTGGCATGTCATACAATGGATATTATAAAAAATATCTGATACAGCAAAGCTGAAGCCATTTTCTACAATGAAAAGTGTCCACACATTGACTGCTTTGCCATTGGAATTATCTTCAGCATGTGAAGAGTTTGCAGTGACAGTATAATGCTTTCTTAAATAAAAATGTTTCGTGTGTAGCATTTGTAACAGGAAGCATACAGTGTGAAGAGGAAGAGAAGGTGCTCTGTGCCATATTCCTTTTTCTGTCTTTGTCTCTTTGCCTTTCTCTGAGTTGTGCATCTGTCTGTCTATTTCTGTCTCTTTGGCTCTGTGTGTGTGTGTCTGTGTGTGTGTGTCTCTCTGTCTCTGTCTCTGTCTCTGTCTCTGTCTCTGTCTCTGTCTCTCTCTCTCTCTCTCTCTCTCTCTCTCTCTCTCTCTCTCTTACACCCTATATTCTTCCCATGGCAGATTTTTTTTTATTTTTACATAGGTTGTTTGGCTGCATTATAATCAATAATGGAGATATATATATATATATATATCTATATATATATATATATATATATATATATATATATATATATATATATATATATATATATATATGTATATATATATGTAAAGAAGTGTATATATACACACTATGTAATAACACGCATATACCTGATGTAATAGTTGCTCTATACTATACATGATAGTGCTCTGTTTTTAGTTTGTTACTTAATTATAATCAGAACAACCACGATATTGCAGTTGATTTACTGTAATTTTTTGTTTAGATTTAGGTCATGTAAGGTAACTAATAAAGGATGCGTACAGGTTCGAAATCTATGTCAGATTAGATGTATATCAGTAGTAAGTTAGAGTGTGCATGTGTCTGTAGTGACACGGACTGTGACGGTGAGGGGGAGGGGCAGCTTCAGCAAAGTGACAGCCCTGCTATGGCCTGCCTGGTCAGTGGGGATATCAGCATCATGGATGAACTATATTCAGTGTTTGACCTTGTTTTTGTTCTGAAAAGACTGCTGGATAATACTAATTTCTATTTTTTTTAAAAATATTCTTTTCTATTTTGTATTTCCACAGAGTATCTTGTTTGTTTGTTATAGTTCTAGTTTTTACTTGCACTTAGTATTCGCC
>CM060343.1:37941283-37946283 GCA_030674155.1 Stramonita haemastoma
AGACAGACAGAACTGATACATGACGCAGACCAAGAAATGACGTCAGGCAAGGAAAAAAGATCGTATGTAGATGATAACAAAATAATCTTTGAAGCTAGAATCAGTGAACTGAAGGCAATGGTCTGTAACCTAGAAAAAGCAATCAGTACAATGGCAGAGCATATGTACTCCTCCTTCAGTGAGTTGAAAGGCCAGAGCAGACCATGGTATTACGCAGAACCTGAAAACACCAATGCTGCAGGTTCTAAAAAAGATCTATATGAAACACCAAAAGACTCGACGCCGAAAAGTAAGGACAATCAAAAACGAAAGCGAAGAACTACAAAGAAAGCCCTCAAACAAAAATCGAGACAAGACAGCCCGAAAAGGATGGAGAAAATCGAGAAAACAACAACAACCTTGACGGAAAATACATCAATACCTGAATCAGAAAACAGTCTCCCTCCACTGGATTTAGATCTATCCAAAGACGAATCCAAACGAGAAGACCTGAACTGTGTTACAGATGATGATGGAATCCAGAACTCGAGTACTGAAGAAGAAGTAGAAGAAGAACTTGGTGAGAGTGATTTCGAGGAAAATATAACATCAAGAAGTCTTCCATATGTTCTGATGATACATGACTCTGTACTGGATGGTATTGACGCCGAACGACTAGGAAACTCGTATGGACTGGCAATCAGGAAGAAAAAGGCATTCACAATTAATGACTGCGAGAAGGAAATAGACAAAATCAAGGCAACCCCTGAAGTAGCACTGATTCACTGTGGCTTAAACAACTTAAAGATTGAAACAGCGGAAACAGTGAGCCAAAAGATGATTCGGGTAGTAAAAAAGATCCATGAAGACTTCAAAGACACTCAAATAGTCATCAGTCAGGCCATATCTACAACGGATAGAGAACTTGAGGCCAAAAGACAATTATACAACGCCTTTATGTTCGGAGAGTTGTTCAGACTGAAAAACATTTCTTTTATCGAACATAACATGAACCCCCATAACAAATTCCTGTTCCGGGACACTACCCATCCATCAGAAAGAGGTAGTGGTGTTCTGGCAGGAAACATTGGCCGACACCTGCACTCCCGATGCTGGACAGTCAACAGCAAACAACGACCGAGACCTAAGTCTAAGAAAGTTGAAACACAAAGGAGAGAAACTGGATGGCAGAAAGAAAGACCACAGGGGCAATATTCAAAGGAAAACAGACCAAATAACGAACAGCAAACAGAAGATGACAGAAGGAAATGGAGACAGCAATACCAGAGGAGCCAGTACAGAAACGAACGAAATGTGACTTATGAGCCATTTCACCAGTACAGCAGAACCGCTACACCTACGCTGATTGGAACAGAGACAGACGACAGTGGAGAACGAGCGCACAGTACGAAGACAGAAGACGCTACAGCAACAGAACAACACGCCCGTGGACTGACAGATGGAACAACAGCCAGGAAGAAAGAAATCGACGGGGATGGAGAGGTGACTGGAAAGACGATGTGAATGACTGGAAAAGCAACAGATGGTATGACAGGACTGCAAACAACGGAGGAAGACAGTGGAACGAGAGGTACAGAAATGGTGCGGGTGAACTGACCAGACCACAAGGCTACCATCAACCTAGACAAGACTGGCGGTTACGTCAACACTATGACAGGAGAGATGCACCATGGAATTTATAATCAGACTGACGCAAAAAGATATTAATATACCATTTGAACCTATCCAAAATTGAACACAACTAATAAGAAACACACATTCAGAAGCAACTCCCCCCTCCCCTCCAATCCTTATACATGCATGCGCCCACTTAATACATACACACATTTGCACACGCATGCACAATCCACCCACATGCACGTACTCACCCACATTCACACACACACACGCACACACACACACACACACACACACACACACACACACACCATTTGAGTATCCAATGTAAAGTACAAGTTAGACTGAATACAAAGATGAATGGCAATTACGTCATTATCAGAGAGCAAGGGTTTTTTTTTGTTGTTTGTTTTGTTTTTTTTAATTTTTTTTTTAATGTTTGATTTAAAATCTTGGATCTAATGTACTCAGTCCAGCATGCCTTCTATGGCACAAGTAGATCTACGTGATTGTGTGGGTGTATGTATATATATGTATGTATATATACATATGTGTGTGTATATATATGTATGCATGTGTGTATATATATATATATATATATATATATATATATATATATATATATATATATATATATATATATATATATATATATAAGTTCCAAAAGATGATGGAAGGTATACAGAAGGTATAACACATGCACGCACGCGTACGCACACACACACGCGCGCGCGCGCACACACACACACACACTCACACACACACACACACGCGCGCGCACACACACACACACACACACACACACACACACACACACACACACACACACACACACACACACACACACACACACACACACACACGAATCTTCTACAATGCTATCAACCAAAGGGAAGTCTGTCCTAATTAAGTATATTGAACATATGTTTTGACTTACTGATATTTGTTGACAGATACAGTGGAGTTACACAATTATTCAAGTTCGTTGATTCATTGTTAAAATCTCTACATTTTTGAATGTTAGACTGTTGATTTGCTGATGTAAGATTTAATGATATATTTAGTGTTACTTTTTATGTATCGTAGATAGTGAAACAATGACAAGAATGAAAACTATTTGAATATTTAGAGATATCAAATCAGAGGGGAAAAAATGATTAAAATAAAAAAGAAAAGAAAGAAAAGTGATGTGCACATTTTTGTCAACCGCATTAAAAAGATATCTGTGTTCACAATTACAATTAACAAATTAGAAGAAAATGAGAATATTATCGTGGAATATTAGAAGTATATATGGAAAAATAGATGGAATTAGTGTAAACAAACTAAATGATGTACACATAAAAGACATGTTGACATTATACGATATAATATTTTTACAGGAAACACATTTAGATCAAAAAGCTGTAGAAGACGTAACTCTACCAGGATATATGTCTGTGCACTACTGCAGAACAAAAGGAAATAAATCTGTTAGTGCTTCAGGAGGTATTTCAGTTTTCATTAAGGAGGGGTATCGGAAAAGTATAAAATTTTTACCACAAAATAATTCAGATATTGTATGGTTACAAATTATACAGCACAACTCTACATCATCAAACAATATTTTCATAGGATGTACATATATGCCTCCCGAATTTTCTTCTTTTGGAAGAGTTCACTCAAGAAAAATATGGGACAATTTAGAACAAGACATAGAAAGTTTATCTAAAAGAGGTCATATAATTTTGTGTGGAGATCTGAATGCGCGAACAGGGAGACTGGCTGATTTTATAGAAATAGATTCAAAATCAAGTTATTACAATTTACCTGAAGAAAGAGAATATGACCAGTGTCACCTAAGGTGTTCAATGGATAGAATTATACAGAAAAATGGCAGACTTTTAGTTGATATTTGTACAGAAAATCAATTGTATATATTGAATGGCCGAACATTAGGAGATCTACAAGGTAAGTTTACATGCTTTCAACCTCAAGGCTGTAGTATTGTGGATTATTTCATTTGTTCAAACTCATATATGAAAAAGGTGAAACATATGAAAGTTAAAGATTTAATGGAGTATTCGGATCATTGTCCACTTGATTTAGATATAGATATACCAATCATAAACAAAACATATATGCAGAAGTCCATCAAAATAATGAGAGATACACAGGCAGAGTATATAACTAAAGATTCATCACAACAAATAAGATTTTTATGGGATAAAAATTCCAAAGAACAATTTCAAAGGGCACTTTTGCTACCATCAATGCAACTGCATATAACACAAATAAAAAATCAAACAAAAACAGTATTAGAACAAATAGATAAAAGTACAAAGCAATCTGATTTAACAAATGTAGTCAATGAATATTCCAAGCAACTGTCTGATATCTTTATCAAAGTGGCAAAATTAAGCTTGAAGACCAGAAAGTCAAAACCTTTAAGAAGAATTAAACGCAATAAAAAATGGTTTGACTCAGAATGTACAAGTACGAGAAAAGAAGTAAAATCTTTACTAAATGCAATGAACAGAACTCCATATAAAGTTGAACTTCGGCAGAAATACTTTCAAAAAAGAAAACAGTACAATACTTTGATGAAAAATAAAAAGAAAATCTTCAAAAATAAGTTAGTATCGCAACTACATGATGCCATCGAAGAAGATCCAAGTATACTGTGGAAAACTTTACAAAAATTAAAAGAAAGCGAAGATGATGGATTGAAACATCAAAATCATATTAGTAACAGTAAGTGGACTGGACACTTAAAAACACTAGTAGGAAAAGAGCCGCAAATAGATCCAGACCGCAAAAAGCAAGTACAAATCATGTTCGAAAAATTGAAAATAACTGATAACCCACTCTTAGATAAGCAAATTACAACAGAGGAAATTACAAAAACAATCAAAAGACTAAAAAATAACAAATCACCTGGAAAAGATGGAATAACAAATGAAATGATTAAATCAGCTTCATCTAGTCTTATAGAGACAATGCGAGATATTTTCAATTTAGTGTTAGAAACGGGTATATATCCCTGGGACTGGAAAGTGGGAGTCAATGTTCCTATCTATAAAAGTGGATGCACATATAACCCTGAAAACTACAGAGGCATCACATTAACAAACTATAGGGAAACTTTTTTGTCAAATACTAAATCATAGAATATCTGAATATTTAGAAAATAACAATAGTATTGTCAGAGAACAAGCTGGATTCAGGAAAACATGCAGAACTACGGATCATATTTTTCTACTTAAAAACTTAATAGATAAAGTACTAAAAGTAAAAACTAAAAGACTCTATTGCTGCTTTGTAGATTTTCAGAAAGCTTTTGACAATGTGTGGCATGAGGGTCTTCTAATAAAGCTAAACGAAATAGGGATAACAGGTAAAAC
>CM060343.1:37953783-37958783 GCA_030674155.1 Stramonita haemastoma
TGTGTGTGTGTGTGAGTGGGTGGGTATGAAAAATATCATGTGTTGAAACTATGTTGCTGTTTGATGATTTTATTTTAATCTTAGGCAGAACTCTGGCTTCAGTTTTTCAATTAAAAAAATCTTGATTTTTACAAATTTGATTCTGGGGAAAAAATCAAGAAAAGATAGTAGTGAGGAAGGGGATCAGAGTCAAGAGTACAGGATGCAGTTTGTGTATACTCTGTGTGTGTGTGTGTAAGTGTGTGTAGGTGTGTGTGTGTGTGTGTGTGTGTGTGTGTGTGTGTGTGTGTGTGTGTGTGTGTGTGTGTGTGTGTGTGAAGTCAAATCAAAATACTATTCACTGCCCAAATATCAAATTTTATCATTCTTGTTCATCTCACTCTCACAAGAAAAAAAAATTGTACACAAAACTGCTTCATAAAGTTGGACTATTATAAATCATTTCAAAATAAGACAATAAAATATGAAAACAAGAACTACAAGTGCATCAGTTAACTGTGAGACCAGAAATATGGACAACTTACCTGGAAATAACAAAAAAAAATCCAACCAAAACAAACTTAACATGAAATTAATGGAGAACATATACATATATACATACATATACATGCATACTCATCAGGGAAAGAGACACATGAATCAAGGGTAGTGGATGAGAGATGATGAAAATATTTAGTAACATATGATATAACAGCTGATAAATGTTTAATTTTAGAAGAATGAAAACTAGTTTACACTTGCTTCACTCTGTGTGTGTGTGTGTGTGTGTGTGTGTGTGTGTGTGTGTGTGTGTGTGTGTGTGTGTGTGTGTGTGTGTGTGTGTGTGTGTGTGTGACTATAGCATGTGCACATTATGGCTTTATAAGTTTTGTGTGTAGGTAAGTGTTGTTCAAAGCTGTGGCTAAAGAAATTACAATATAAGAATAATGATTTTCAGAGTCTAATTTGGGCTAGGGGAAGAGACTGGGGTTTTGTGCATGTTCACATTATCATAAAACTTTGGATTAATTTTCAATGTCTACAGTATTGCCTCATTTACTGTGCAAATTCTCTAGCAAGTATTCCCTTGAAACCTTGCAGGTAGATGCAAAAATGACTTCTGAGATAAATGCTATTATTAAAAAATTTTTGGTCCATCAAAGTTTTAATTTTAAGCATAGTTAAATTTGGTAATGTAATTTTGTTGATTTTAAGTAAAATCCAGATTGGTGTTGTCTACACCTAAGTGAATTTACATATCCTAATTTCTGTCCATGGTACCTTTCTATTCACATGTTTTGCCTTTGTTATGATATTAGTTTCAACATCCCATACATTAGCTAATTGTCCATGAGGAGATTACCTGTTTTTCACAAAATATATATATTTTTTTAAATCAAAAATATTTTCCCATGATATTCACTGTTGAAACTTAAAATTCTAGCTTTAAATAATGATTTCTCTTTCTGTGTAAAATATTACTGCAAAATATTTTGTAGAACCTGAGATACAATAATCAGCCAAAATGAGCACCGAGGCCAGGAGTAGTCCCCCATTAAAATAGGTCTAATACTTCAGAAAATTCATATATGACCACAAAACTTTGTAGGTATGTATTTCTTTGTGTATTCAATCAGCATATAGAGTTTCATAAAGATTAAACATTGGTTGCTAAGGAAATTTTAACATTGAAATTGTGATTCAGTTTTTCTTAATTTTCTCAAAATGGCCGCTTTCAGGTAAACCCTCTTCTAAACCCGCTATCTCAAAAACTAATAATCCGATTTTGATGGGGTTTTCACCAGTAGAAAGAGCATTCAAATTACATCTAGAATCATATAAAATATGCAAAAAGCCGGATTATGACATCAGACTCCTTTTGTGCTGGAACGTCACAAATATGTGTCAGTGTCAGTGTCAGTGTCTCTCTCTCTCTCTCTCTCTCTCTCTCTCTCTCTCTCTCTCTCTCTTTCTTATAACACCCCAGAACCATATGGATTGGTAATGGTCCCATGTCATGGCAATTATTAAGGTCGGGTTTTTTACTGTTTTTTTTTTAGTGGAAGTATATAGTGTGTGCCCACTCCCTTTTCCGCTGTCATCATATAAACAGGTGTAAAAAAAAATGAATACCAGCGCGCAGAACATCTTGCACACACGTTAAATCCTGTTCCACTTTTTGCAAGAGTAGGCCATCATGTGGTGGTGGGAACAGATGACATTTACAAAACTGATTACACACAAGGATTGGTTGTAAAAAAGCACAACATTGCTTATTCTATTATCCTTGACATAAAAGAATAAAGCAAACCAAATGAAACACATGCATGCCCACACCCAACAAAGACACACACATACACTGTGTATATAAAATTGCATTACATAACATTGTTGTGCTTTGTGCTGTATTTTTTTTTCTTGGCATTTTGTTTTGTTGTCATCCTCTAGGGATGTAGGAGGGGGAGGGAGGGCTGTCAGTATAAATAGCAGCCACACATTTCTGTTGGAGCATATTGATTAAACATAGAGGCAAAGCCTGGTACACTCACACAGTGTAGCAAGCCTGGACAGGCAGAAACAGGAGAAGAGGGTAGATGGTGGGGAGGGGTGAGAGGGAAGGGGGTACGAAAGTAAGGGGGAGGAGGGGGAACACATGAAAGAGGAGATTTGTGCAGGTGACAAGAAGTGGTATAAACAGCCCACCCCCATTACACTCTCTCTCTACCACAACCTGGGCTGGCTGTAGTGAGACTCAGGTAACCCAGCAACAGCAGTGACGTCAGTGGTGGTGCAACACCTCCCTGTTGTTTTAACTTCTGTCCTGGGGCTGTCCTCTCATTTCTTTGCTGAAAACTGTAGCGGTAAACATCGCTGATTTTACCTGAGAACATCTCTTTTACAACAGCTAACAGTAAACATTGCTGGTTTTACCTGGCTACATCTCTTTGTAGAACATTTAGCAGTGAGCATTGCTGAATTTACTCATTTGTATAAAACATCTTTGAACATTACTGGTTTTACCAGCACAAAACTATACCTTTATGTAAAAGATGTGAACATTATTAGTGTTACAGAAATACAAAAAAAAAAATATTTGTTTGAAAAAACATCTGTGAACATTATTGGTTTTAGAGCAATATACTCCATCCCATCTGTGAACCAGTGATTTACCTGTGCTGCTGTTTATGGAAGAACTGGCTGTGAACATCACAGATTTTACCTGGACTTAACCTTTGTGGAGATCATCTGAGAGTAAACATCACTGGGTGTACCTGACAGCTCTAGACTGTTCTTTTTCTAAGAGCTAACATCACTGGTTTTACCTGTGTATTTAGCAATAGACGTCGCTTGTTTTACCAGTACACATACCTCTTTACAGAACACCTAACAGTGTCGCTGGTTTTACTGGCAGCATTTCTTCATGTAACAGTAAGTGTTGTATTTTGAGTCATAGTCTACCTCATGCAACCTCTTTCCTTTTCCATTATGCTACTTTCTGTTGTGGTGTGTTGAATCATATTGTTTATATTGTTTTAAGCTGTAATGTGCTGCATTATATTATGTTGTGTCAGTCTATATGCAGACCTGCGATTGCCTTAATTCCCTGTAATTGCAAGTCAGTAAATATTAAGCATTACGGTGAAAAATCGAGAAGTTGAGATAAGTATATGTGTGCCTGCAAACTAAACTGTCTGTATGAAAACAATGTGTGTGTGTGTGTGTGTGTGTGTGTGTGTGTGTGTGTGTGTGTGTGTGTGTGTGTGTGTGTGTGTGTGTGTGTGTATGCGTGTGAGTGTGCTTTCGAATTTGCTAGAATTATTCATTGTCATTGGTTGCTTGTTTGTTTTGAGGGTCGAGTTTAAGAACTTTGATTTGTTTTTACAAGATATAGCGCTATATAAATTCCATGTATTATTATTATTATTATTATTATTATTATAGTAATTATTGTTATTATCATTATTATCATTATTATTATTGTTTTTATTATTATTATTATTATTATTATTATTATTATTATTATTATTAAAACCTGTACCCATCTGCCTCTCTCCAGGCACGTTCACATTGATTTTCATGTTCATAATTCATTTGTCTTTTATTGTCATTGTGGAAAAAACGAAACCTGATGATATATTTTGGATAAACAACCCAGTTTTCTTTAACACCTACCTGGGGGGTGCTGAAGACAAGTGCACAGTCACGTGTCTGATTTGTCCCCAAGATTTACAGCAGATTTGATCAATGTTAAGTGCTCTCTTTCTCTGCCCTACTGTCTCTCTGTCTCTATCTCTCTCTGTCTCTGTCTCTCTGTCTCTGCCTGTCTCTGTCTGTGTGTCTGTGTGTCTGTGTGTTTCTCTCTCTCTCTCTCTCTCTCTCTCTCTCTCTCTCTCTCTCTCTCTCTCTCTCTCTCTCTCTCTCTCTCTCTCTCTCTCTCTCTTCCAATAACCTAAACACATTAAAACAATACTGCCAAAAAAAGCATATTCCCTCAAAACTCCACATGCCATTTATTTCTGTTTTTGAGGTCCATAATTACATGATTCACCTCAAACAGTCAATAACACGAGGTCTTGATGGAATAGACAGCAGAATTCTAAAACTTTCAGCTCCAGTTATCACAGACACTCTCACACACACACACACACACACACACACACACACACACACACACACAATATATATATATATATATATATATATATATATATATATATATATATATATATATATATATATATATATATATATATATATATATATAAGCAATGTCTTAACAAGAACTATTTTCCCAATGCCTTCAAAACTGCTAAAGTGATCCCCATCTACAAATCTGGTGACACTTCAGATCCCTCAAATTATAGGCCAATCTCTATTATATCCCTTCTTTCAAAACCCCTGGAAAAAAACATATAAATAAACACTTAGTCAGTCATATAGAAAATGACAACCTACTCCACCCTAATCGGTCAGGAATCAGACAAAATCACTCGTGTCATACTGCACTGACTAGTCTCATA
>CM060343.1:37963783-37973783 GCA_030674155.1 Stramonita haemastoma
GCCCTTACAAACGGAACTGGTAAGGGGGAGGAATTTCCACAACACTGTACAAATCCAGCGTCAACATCTTACACAAACTGATCTTCGACAAGAAAACCAGGTACATGTAGGTCACAATGTCTCTTCTTCCCTTTCAATCGTGGCTTGTGCAACTTTGCACCCCTAACACACTAACACGTGATAAATTCGTGATGGTCCAGGTGGCATGTGGCAGACAGCTATCCCTCCCCCTCTCTCTCTCTCTCTCTCTCTCTCTCACGCACTTTCTCTTACACACACACGTGTTCACACACACATATACACTCTCTCTCACACACACACATGCACACACACACACATACACACACACGTGCACACACACAAACACACACACACACACGCACACAAACACGCACGCGCGCGCACGCACACGCACACACACACAAACAAACACACATACGCATGTACTCACGCACACACACCTACACACACACACACACACACACACACACACACACACACACACACACACACACACACACACACACACACACACACACACACACACACATAGGGGTTATCCGAGCAAGAAGCGAACTGAGTCCACTATCACACGCATCACATCAAGTCCGGCACTGATCCGATCCTTCAGTTTCTCCCGGTCAGCAGGGGACCACAGCTTCAGTTTGTGGTAGACAAGTCTTTCCTCCTTGGTCATCAGCCTGTAGTCCTTCTTCACGAACCAAAACAAATCCGGGGGTGTGTCACCAGCAGCAGTCCATTGGAAGCGAAACACGAGATCGTCAGTTTCACAAACCATCGTGTCTGGGTGCCGTTTGCTGGTGAGCACGCGACGAAAGTCCTGGTTCCTGCGTGTGTCCCTAAGCCTCCGCTGCAAGGATCTGTCACTCAGTTCAGCCACGTAGTTCTTGACGACATCGGCACTGGTTCCAACAGCCTGAAGTTTCGACAGAGGATCGTCACAGTCCGAGGTTTCCGCTGTACACACGTCGGCAAGGTCAATGTCATGTTGTGCGTCAGCACGCTTTTCATTGCCCGACTCTATGACAGCACTTGGCGGATGACGAATTTCACGTGCGCAAGAATGCGACAATGTGTTGTTGGCCAAAGGCGGTGTGTCGAACACAGGGAAGCTTGAAGGAGGTGTGGGCACAAATAAACATTGTGACTGTTCGTCTGTCGTAACAGTGTCACTTTCCTCCATTTCTGCCTGCTGCTGTGCTGTCCTTCTCCTCTCCTCTGTCCGTCTTCTGTCTCTGTTCACCTGACTTGGCGGCTTGCTTCTGTAGCTTTGAGAGACCACAGGGGTACTCAGTTGCGCCATGTTGTTGTTGTTGGCTGGCCTGGCTTTCAGTCGTAACACAACGACTGTGCTGTCTCCACTTCCACTGACTTTCCAGGAAGTAAGGTGCTGTTGCTGGAGCATGGCATCCAAACTCACTTCCAACGCTGTTGGCAGGCCGACAACGGGCATGGTGTTGGATAAATATATATTTTTCGACAAATTGGCTCACAGCAAAATTTCCTTCCTGCCTACCTTTAAGGGAGATCACTCCGACCTATGGTAGAATACAGGAATGTGTAGAATATAACAACATCACTGGTGATCATCAGGCGGGTTTTACAAAAAGCTATTCCACTGTTGACCATATGTTTGCACTTCTTGCATTGGTACAAAAACAATTTTCCTTGAATAGAAAACTCTATGTAGCTTTCATTGATTTTGAAAAAGCGTTCGATACTGTTAATAGACATCTGTTATGGCCTATATTGTTGAAAAATGGAGTCAAAGGTAAATTATATAAATATATACAAAGCATGTATGACACGGTGAAATGTAGAGTTAGAAGTGGTGCACAACTGACAGACTGTATTAATTGTACAACCGGGGTAAAGCAAGGTGATGTATGTAGCCCTGTACTATTTTCCCTTTTTATCAATGAACTTGCTGTGAATGTTATTGCTAATGGCAGACATGGTGACACAATTTCTTATGATGATTTGGAATTGTTTATTCTTATGCTGGCAGATGATGTTGTATTGTTATCAGAAACTGTTGTCGGTTTACAGACCCAACTGAATAACTTGCAGCCTGCTGCCTTTTCTCTTCAGCTTAAAGTAAATATGACTAAAAGTAATATCATTGTGTTCAGGAAAGGAGGTTACTTGAGTGTGAGAGAAAGATGGGTGTATGGTGATACTATTATGCCAGTTGTCAATGTTTATAAGTATTTAGGAATTCATTTTAGCACGCGTTTAAGCTTTGTTTCTGCTTGTGAAGATCTCTCACATGAGGCAAAACATGCATTGATGTGTATCATGAAACGGCTATCTTCTTTACAAAATACATCTTTAAAGTTATTCCTAAAAATATTTGATGCTCAGATTCAACCTATTGCACAGTATCGATCTGAACTATGGGGTTTAAGTAATGGAGCTAGTCAGTGTGAGTCCTTGCATTTGTATTCTTTGAAAAGATTTTTATGTGTCAATAGGCGTACTCCTAATGATTTTGTCTATGGGGAAACAAATAGATATCCAATTTACATAAATTCTGCTATTCAAACTATACGTTATTGGCTTAGACTTTTACAAATGGACGAAGCAAGAATTCCTTTAAGGGCTTACAAAATGTTGTATGAATTAGATATTAGAGGAAAAAATAACTGGGTTACTGATGTGCGTGTCTGTCTATGTAAACATGGATTTGGTGATGTTTGGCTGAACCAAGGAGTTGGTAGTGTAAGCAGTTTTGTTCATGTTTTACGTCAACGTTTGATTGATAGTAGATGGCAAGACTGGGATGATCACATTCAAAGAAGTGAACGATTTAGTCTGTACAGAACTTTTTCCAGTTCACATGAATTGAAATTATATTTGACTCTTGATATGGATTTACACTTGAAATATGTAATGACTAGATTTAGATTAGGTGTGTCGATTTGACAACACATTACTTTAGATATAAAGACTTTAACGATAGTTATTTGATTTATCCATTATGCAAAAAATAGATAGGGAAGATGAAGTTCACTTTGTACTATGCTGTCCAGCTTATCAGGATATTAGACAGAGATATATATTGCCAACATATTACTTACAGCCATGTGTTTTCAAACTAAGTTTACTTATGTCATCTGTTCGACACGAGGATGTATGGAATTTGTCTCTTTTTCTGTTAAAAGCGTTTAGGTTGAGGGAAATCGCTACATCATAGTCATGATTCTTGTCACAAATCTATTATAACCAATTTATTGTGTTTTGTTTATGTGATATTTATCGTTTTTTTTCATGTGTATGTTTTGTTCACTATCCCCTTCATAAGGGGCTATGGCCTAATGAATAAAACATCCGAATCTCTCTCTCTCTCTCTCTCTCTCTCTCTCTCTCTCTCTCTCTCCTCTCTCTCTCTCTCTCTCCTCTCTCTCTCTCTCTCTCTCTCTCTCTCTCTCTCTCTCTCTCTTACACACAAACACACAAACCCAATCACACATTATTATTATTATTCGTATTGTTGTTGTTATTATTGTTATTATTATTATTATTACTGGCATAATATTCTCTTTAATTCCTTTTGAGTTTATTTTTCGTTATGAGCTGTAAACTGTGTTAGGGCTAAATATGTTTTGGGCGAGGTTTTCTTTGTTGTATTTTGCTTGTTTGATTGCAGCTTGATTTTTGTTTATCCTTTTTTGCTTGTCTTTTTTTTCTTTGCTGTGACGTTGGGGAAGGTGGGGATTTTGTTTCTTTTTTTTTTTTTTTTTTTTATTGATTTGTTTGCTAGATAGATGGCATCATGAAAATAAGCAAATTTATTATTTACTCAATGTACCTTCTGGAATAGAATTTGATTTTGCCTTTCACTTTGACTTTTACTTTAACACACACACATACACACACACGCACACACGCACGCACGCACGCACGCACGCACGCACGCACGCACGCACGCACGCACACACATACTTACATATAAACACATACACACATTAACACACATACACTTACACAGAAACAAACAAACAAACAAACAAACAAACAAACAAACACACACACACACACACACACACACACACACACACACACACACACACACACACACACACACACACACACACACAAAGGGGGCGGAATAACTTACTGGCTAGAACATTGCTAGAACATTGCACTCGCAATGTGATGACATGGGTTCGAATCTCATTCAAGGGGATTTTTCCTCTGGAGTTAACAGCAATGCAGACACCATTCTCCCCAAAATTCCTTTGGATGAGACTGTGAACCAGGCCCTATGTTACAATGCAGCATGTCATCTTGAGTATACATTAAATTCTGCTCTGCTTTTTGAAAGAGTTTGCCATTGTATCCGAATGGGAACAGTTGACAAACTGTACAAAACTGTATAACTGTTCATAGGCACTGCATGTAAAGAAGCACATGAATACTTATTTTATGATCCTTGATATAAAAGACTTATCTAAACACACACACACACACACACACACACACACACACACACACACAACACACACACACACACACACACACACACACACACCCAATCCAATCATGTGGGTTATAGCCCCGCCAACAATGCTGACTATGTGTGATGCTCCACCATGAAATGAGTCCCTTAGGACATTACCCAATTGTGACGCTCCACCACAAAATGAGTCGCTTGGCACATTATCGAATTTTACACTAGGAGCCACTAAAGGCAAATGGGGGTCAAGTTGTCAATTTTGAAATTTTGATTGATTATCAAACTATATCTGTTTATTCTCACATCATGTTACAAAAATCAACTTGGATGTTTTCCATTTTGTGACATCCTGCAGTCTATCATTTCAATTTGTAATAACTTTGCAGAGAATTGTCCGTTTTTCTGTTTTTTTTGCATTGGATAGCCCTTTTATTGCAAATCATAACTTGTTATTATCTAAAATTTGACCTCTGGTGCAATGCGACTACTTACATGGTAGAGCGTCAAAACTTTTGCGCTAGAAGCCATTAAAGGCAGATAAGGGTGAAGTTGTTAATTTTGAGATTTAATAGACTATAAAACTATATCAGTTTATCTACCTTATAATGAAATATCAAGGCATAGTTTTTATCCCTTTTGCTTTTATATGTGTTTTGAATCTGTTTTTTTTTTGGTATTAGATAGCCCTTTTATTGCAAGTTAATAACTTGTCAATAAGTAAAACTTGACCTCTTGTGCGATGCCACTCCTTATATGTGACGCTCCACCACATAAAAAGTTGCCTTGCACCAGAGGCCGATTTTTAGTTATTGACATGCTGCTAGTCATGAGTGCTGTAGTGTGGAGGTATCACTGGTGCACTGTTGTGTGTTGCAGACCTCTGAGCAGCTCCTCCACACGTCCCCTACAATGGCCACAGGAGGCAGTGGACAGGGCGTCAACACCTGTGCCATATGTCTGGGTGACTACAGGGACCCAAGGTTCCTTCCCTGCCACCACACCTTCTGTGCTTCATGTGTACAAGACGTTGCTGACAGTCACTCAGGAAGTGATTTCCCTTGCCCCGCATGCAGGAAGATGACCTCCCTGTCTCCTGGAGGAGTTGCCTCACTGCCAAAGAACTACTACATCCAGAAGAAGCCAAGTCACCAGAACTTGTGTAAGATTCATGATGATGAGAAACTCAGGTTTTACTGTGTGCAATGTGACCAAGCAATATGTATAAACTGTAAACTAACCAGCCATGAAGGACACAAATCAGAAGACCTGGATACTGCAATTTCTAAAAAACAATTAGAGCTGAAATTTGACCAGCAACGTCTGCAGGACGCTATGTCTGATGTAACAAAAACAATGACGTCACTGCAGACAGAAAAACAAGATCTGGAGAAGAAGAGAGCAGCACTGGAGAAAAACATTCATAACCGTCACGCCACCATAGTGGCTGCTGCTGACAGAGAGAGAGACAAAGTGCTGAAGTCACTGCAGTCACTGCACACAGACCTGGACAGTGGCGTTGTCCGTGATATTGAACAGCAAGAAGGCCACAAGGCGGAGTTGTCCAGTCTTCTCCAACAACTGGACAATGCCCTCACCTCAAGTATCGCCACTGACGTCATCAATGTCGCCATAGAGATGAGAAGTGGGTGTGGCAGTCAGGCAGCAATAGATGAAATGACATCACCAGTAGAAAGACCATTCCAAAGACCTGTTCTAAGGTGTGACGTCAGCACTGACAAGGTGATGCAAGAGATAGAAAACTACATGGGCAAGGTGATTCAGATAGAGATGAAGGAGAGAGAGCAAGACCTAAAGGTGACAGAGAGTTTTCAGTGTGCACAGAACCCAGATGTGCATGTCTTTTCTTTGTGTCATGTTGATGAAGATCCCCCCATAGTGAGGGTGTCATATGAACAGTGTGGGATGAAGGAGGATGCTCCAGTCACAGCATTTACAGAGACAGGGGAATGTGTGTACACTGATGACGAGGTGGGCAAAGTGTCCTACAAACGTTGTGCTGAAGGACAGGTTATGCATCTTCCTCCACAGTCAGACAGCTTTACAACTTTCTGTAAATCACCAACTGCTGCTCACTTCAGTCTGAACAACAACCTGTCAGGACAGGCAGACATTGAAAGAGACACAGTGACATCCATAGATTCATTCAAGACAGAAACCAAAACAGAGTTCACAATCCAGGTGGGCCTTCACCGTGCATTTGACGTGGACAACACAGAGCAGTATTTTGCTGTGGTGGAGGAAGCCAAAGAGTCCACACTCCGGCGCAGTGTCCATTTGTACCGACGGTCAGTAGAGAAGGCAGTCAGCAGGTACACCCCGCCTACAGAAGAGTGCCGGCCCTCAGATGTCTGCTTTTATACACTTAGCGGGGAAAACGTACTTCTGGTTACAGACGAGGGAACTGATTCTATCCACGTTGTCAAAATCAGAAGAAACAATATGCACTTTGCTGGGTACCTGAGTGCTGGTTGTCCCTCCCTTGTTCAACCCACAGCAATAACGGTGGATGTGCATGACCGCCTGTGGGTTGCTTGCAGGGGAGGGAGTATTTTGAAGATGGAAAGGATTGGCTGAGTGTGTGTGTGTGTGTGTGTGTGTGTGTGTGTGTGTGTGTGTGTGTGTGTATGTGTGTGTGTGTGTATGTGTGTGTGTGTGTGTGTGTGTGTGTGTGTGTGTGTGTGTGGTGTGTGTGTGGGTGTGGGTGCGTCTGTGTGTGTGGGGGGGGGTTGCATGTGTGTCTGTGTGTGTGTGTGTGTGTGTGTGTGTGTGTGTGTGTGTTTGTATGTGTGTGTCTGTGTGTATGTCATTTATTTATTTTTTTTATAACAAGGATAATGATATTAACACCCATCTGCTTGTTTACATTTAGTCCTATTGTGTATTCAGTTTTTTGTGTTTTTTTATTCTTTACATTTGTTTCAACTGGCATAAAACGACCTACTCTTATGAAAAGCAGAAAATTATTTAATTTCTGTCTGAGATGTTTTGCATACCTTAGCACAGCACATGGGCCCCAAGTTTATATTCTCATCTGAAGAACTTGTGCGACAGGCAATTTATTTTTATGTTTTCTTTTTTTTTCTTTATATCAAGAACAATGAAATAAACACCCATGTGTTTTTTTTTCACCCAGCCCCCTTTTGTATGCTGTTTTGTAGATCTTGTCATCTGTTTCCTCGGACACACAATGGCTTATTCTTAAGTGAAGCAGAATTTAAGGTATGCCCATGATGTTCTGTGTGCTTTCACACACAGGGCCTTGGTTTATAGTCTCATCGTAAGGACTTTTGGGGAGAGTAGAGTCAGCACCGATGCTAACTCCAGGGGAAAAATCCACTCGAAGTGGTATTGAACCTGGATGTTCAGGGGGTCAAATTGCCAGGGCAATGTTCTGACCACTAGGCTATCCCGTACCCTCTCTTCCCCAACCCCCCTGTGATTGTGTGTGTGTGTGTGTGTGTGTGTGTGTGTGTGTGTGTGTGTGTGTGTGTGTGTGTGTGTGTGTGCGTGTGTGTGTGTGTGTGTGTGTGTGTGTGTGTGTGTGTGTGTGTGTGTGTGTATGTCAGTGTATGTGTGTGTGTGTGTGTGTGTGTGTGTGTGTGTGTGTGTGTGTGTGTGTTTTGTGTGTGTGTGTGTGTGTGTGTGTGTGTGTGTGTGTGTGTGTGTGTGTGTGTGTGTGTGCATGTGTGCATACATGGGGGCTCACACGCAGGTATGCATGCGTAAACATGTGTGTGTAAGTGTATCAGAAATGCAATGCTAGTACTTCTGGGATGTTTGTTGGCATGTCTTACAGTGGATATCAAAAATGCCCCCGTCTGATACAGCAATGCTGAAACTATTTTCAACACATTGATTGCTTTGCCTGAGGGATTATCTTCAGCGTTTGAATTGCTTGCAGTGACATTATAATGTTTACTTGTAAAAAAACGTTTTTTCGTGTGTAACATTTATAACATGAAGCATAGAGTGTGAAGAGGAAGAGAAGGTGCTCTGTGCCATATTCCTTTCTCTGTCTTTGTCTCTTTGCCTTTCTCTGAGTTGTGCATCTGTCTGTGTATTTCTGTCTCTTTGGCTCTGTGTGTGTGTGTGTGTGTGTGTGTGTGTGTGTGTGTGTGTGTGTGTGTGTGTGTGTGTGTGTCCTCTCTCTCTCTCTCTCTCTCTCTCTCTCTCTCTCTCTCTCTCTCTCTCTCTCTCTCTCTCTCTCTCTCTCTCTCTCTCTCTCTCTCTCTCTCTCTCTCTCTCTCTCTTTCTCTCTTACACCCTATATTCTTCCCATGGCAGATTTTTTTTTTTACATAGGTTGTTTGGCTGCATTATAATCATTAATGGATATGTTTATACATATGTAAAGAAGTTTATATATACACAATATGTAATAACAAGCATATACCAGATGTAATAGTTGCTCTATACTATACATGATAGTGCTCTGTATTTAGCTTGTTACTTAATTATAATCAGAACAACCACGATATTGCAGTTGATTTACTGTGATTTTTGGTTTAGATTTAGGTCATGTAAGGTAACTAATAAAGGATGCTTACAGGTTTGAATTCTATGTCAGATTTGTAGTAAGTAAGAGTGTGGATGTGTCTTTAGTGACACGGACTGTGACGGTGATGGGGAGGGGTAGCTTCAGCAAAGTGACAGCCCTGCTATGGCCTGCCTGGTCAGTGGGGATATCAGCATCATGGCTGAACTGTATTCGGTGTTTGACCTTGTTTTTGTTCTGAAAAGACTGCTGGATAATACTAATTTCTATTTTTTTGGATATTCTTTTCTATTTTGTATTTCCACATAGTATCTTGTTTGTTTGCTATAGTTCTGTTTTTTACTTGCACTTAGTATTCTCCTGTTGTGCTGAGTAATTAAAACCATGTTGTGGGTTTTGCCTAGGTGATGTAACTACAGAAACTAGGATGGGAGCAAGTTGTATAACGTGTCTTTTAATGTTGTGTAAGATGCTGTCGTATATTCTGATGTACACTTTGTACTTGCAGCTCAGCAGTGCTGTAAAGAAAGACTTTGAAGAAGAAGAAGCACATCAATATGAAGGAAGCAAGACAAAAAAATGTGTTTCTGAACAAACCCTATTATATCATGTCTGTCCATGTAGAACCAAACCATGGTGAAGGACTGTTTGAATGGCTGAGTGGATAAGGTCCCAGCCTTCTGATCCTGATGGTGCTGGAGTCACTGGTCATGGGTTTGAGTCTTGACTGCCCCTGACTGGTTAACAATTGGGATTTTTGCTGTTCCTGGTCAGCTAATATATGCAGACCTGCTATGACTTGCTTTCTTTTCTGTACACCTTCTTGTAGAATATCATGTGACTGCATTAAATATGTCATAGTTTATTACGCAGCACAGAAAGTTTTAAAAGCAAAGAAATACCCAGCATGCAACCAAGACTTCAGGAGTGTGCTGGGTTATACCTATTTTATTCCTGGTCAATCATTTGCCAAGTGTATGTCTTCATTCACAGCTATGGGGAAG
>CM060343.1:37981283-37993783 GCA_030674155.1 Stramonita haemastoma
AGGTGGAGATGTGGAAAGATGAAATCTGCAGAAGGACTGGAGGGGGTGGAGGTATGGAAAGATGGAATCTGCAGAAGGACTGAAGACAGAAGGGGATGGAGATGTGGAAAGATGGAATCTGCAGAAGACTGAAGACAGCAGCAGGGGATGGGGACAGCTGACAGGACATGCATCAGCCGCTACCATCAACAGCGCTGACGCCGACAGGTGACCAGGTGATCCCGTGCCGTACACAGGCTCCTCACCTCACACCTTCAGGGCGGGACGTCCATCAGGAGTGTCAAGGTGAAGCCGCCATGGGGTCACAGGTCATAGTTCAGGTTCCTGGATTTGAAGTCTGTGGCTATGCTAAAGCCGCCATGGGGTCATAGGTCAGAGTTCAGGTTCCTGGATTTGAAGTCTGTGACTATGGTAAAGCCACCATGGGGTCACAGGTCAGAGTTCAGGTTCCCGGATTTGAAGTCTGTGACTATGGTAAAGCTGCCATGGGGTCACAGGTCAGAGTTCAGGTTCCTGGATTTGAAGTCTGTGACTATGGTAACTAATAAAGCGATACATGATCTGTAATTTGATGGTACTACTTGCCTTTTATGAAACAACAAAAGAATTCTATTTTAGACCAAGGCTCTAAAATGTAACTGTTTAACAGTTTAAATGTTCCTATTCTGTACAATTGTTTTAAACTATAGTGTCAAAAAATGACGACATTGGCCACAAAGCTGCACTCATACACATCTTTAATAAAAAAAAAAATCAAAACGAATAGTTTACATGTACATTACCCTGTATGTACAGTTCCTATCAGAATTAAAGCCCAAAGTGTCATCTTACATTTTAGGTTTGAAATGACAAAGTGTGGACACTTCCAAGGCCAGAATCGACCTTTGTGGTGCACTGCTGGCAGAGTCAACTGCAGTGTGTTGGCTGTGAGAGCCTACAGGACAGGACAGAAAGATGCTGGACACTGTCAACACGAGTCCAGCCCAACGTGCATTGCTGCACATCTGTCCTAATGTACATGTTGGTGTGTCAGCTTATACATTGTCTTTCCATGTAGAATGCATCGTTTTTGTGTGTTACTATTGTTGTTTTAAGGTGTTGAGTAAGCTTGTGTAAGTCTTGTACTCATTGCTCTACAAATAATAAGTTTTGTTAGGATAACAGTACTCAGATTTATTCAAAGAGATATCGATATTGTATGGCTATAAAATTTTGGCTGGAAACATTGTCTTTTGGGGTTTGTTTTGGCTTCAGTGGCCCATAAGTGAGTCAACTAGACATGTCCTGAATAGATTATATGCAAAATGGTATGCTGCATGTGTGATTAGATAGATTTGACACAATGTAACAGACTGTGTATGCCATCAGATAGATAGGGAACATTCTTACATGCTGCACGTGTCATCAGATAGATCTGACACAATGTGACACTCTGCACGTGTCATCAAACAGATATGACACACTGTCACATGCTGCACGTGCCATTAGATAGATGTGACACAATGCGACATGCTGCACGTGTCATCAGAGATATGTGACTCAATGTGACACGCTGCACGTGTCATCAGATATGATATGATACAGTGTGACATGCTGCTTGTGTCATCAGATATATCTGACACAATGTGACATGCAGCATGTGTCATCAGATATGACAGTGTGACATGCTGCAAGTGTCATCAGATATGACACAATGTGACATGCTGCATGTGTCATCAAACAGATATGGAAATGGCAAAGCCAGCGATTATCACTCTCTGCAGCATCTGTCCTTTACTTACACACCTGTCACTGTTTAAATAATTCAACCACACTTAGAGGTGGTTTTCTTTCAGCTCGTAGCTCTGAAGTGACGAGGGAATACTTTTCACTAGCTGCATGTCCGACATTTCAGAGCTGTGACTTATTTTGTTCTGAACAGAAACTGTCCTTTTGACCCCAGTTCCCCTGCAGCTGACTCAGAAGAGGACTAACTAGATGTGTCCAGAAAGGTTACAACGCTACATGTCATGGCTAAATTGTCACCAGTTAGAATCATCTTCACTTTACCATCACCATCACCTATCCTGTATTCCTGTAAACCATCGGGGACACTACTGAAGATCTCACAACCAGCTTCCTCCTTTCCTCGAGGTCTTCAGCTTTTCGTAGTAAATATAAGCAAAGATTTAAGCATTTAAGGATAAAATAATGTTTCAGTTATATTTTATCACTTAGCTTACAAAATCATGAATAAACAACACATTATGCCACCTGCCGAAATTGCACATATGTGACACTCCACCACATAAAGAGTCGCATTGCACCAGAGGTCCTTTTCCAGTTATTAAAAAGTTATTAATCTACAATGAAAAGGCTATTCAATAACAAAAAAAGAAGAAAGATTGAAAAGTAGACAATTCTGTACAAAGTTATTACAAACAAATGATAGACTGCAGAATGTGACAAAATGAAAAAAATGACAAGTTTTTTTCATAACAGTTTGTCAGAATGAAGGCTTGTGTATTTTCTAAACACATTTAAAAGCAAAAGGAATATAAAAAATATGCCTTGATATTTCATTACAGAGTAGTGTACCGGACAAAGTTTAATATTTAATCAAAATATCAAAATTGACAACTTCACCCATACCTGCCTTTAATAACCCCTAATGCAAAAGTGGGCAGTGTGCTAAGCGACTCATTATGTGGTGGAGTGTCACATATATAGCATACTCCCACACAAGTCATGTTCAGGTAACATTGTTTTCACTCACACACACACACACACACACACACACACACACACACACACACACACACACACACACACACACAACACACACACACACACACACACACACACACACACACACACACCACACACACACACACACACACACACACACACACACACACACACAACACACACACACACACACCACACACACACACACAACACACACACACACACACACACACACACACACACACACACACACACACACACACACACACACACACACACACACACACACATAATCTCAAATTCAAAATAATCGTTTTTATCAACACAAGATCATGAAAACCACTTGTATAAAAGGAAAACTTTAACTTTGAAAATATATGATTTTTCCATACAGTATATAGGTGGATGGATGGTCTAGGTAGTAAGGCCCCCTGCTTAGAAAGCAAAAAGTCCCGGTCGGAGTGGTTCGTACCGGTTTGGGCCCAAACCTTTTACCCCATCCATTAGACCCTGAGTGGTGGTCTGGGCGCTAGTCTTTCGGATGAGAGAATAAACCGAGGTCCCGTGTGTTACACATCACTATTTAGCGCACGTAAAAGAACCCACGGCAACAAGGGGGTTGACCCTGACAAAATTCTGTAGAAAAAAGCCACTCTGATAGGGAAACAAATACAGTTGCATGCAGGAAAACGAAAAGAAAAAATGGGTAGGCGCTGCACTTGTGGCAACACACTCTCCCCGGAAGAGCAGGTCGAATTTCAGGCAGATAAATCTGCTGTGACAAAGAGTGGTACAAAATGCAAAATACAAAACAAGAAAAAAATATAAAAAATAATGGAATTTTCTCTTGAAAAAAAAATCCAGATATACAATTTTCTGTCATACCTTACTGTTTGCCTGTTGGTTTCGTTGTTTTGTGTTTGTTTTAAAGGGCTGGGTGTATACAAAGCCGAGGTTATACATGCTCCATGACCTTCTTTCAGTAAAACCGGATTGTGTAAGGGGTTGTTTATGCTGACAGACATGTGTGTATACTGGTTGCAGTGTAGGGTAGATTGGGGAAGGGGTGCATGTCTGTTCAGGCAGGTGCATATCTTGTGTCACCCTCAATAGAGAGCTGCTGCCTGGGGTCATTGGAAAGGTTACTGCATTGGCACTGGGTCTCTGTGTGGTGTTAGAGTGTGCGTGCACGTGTGTGTGCGTGCTTGTGTGTGTTTGTGAGTGTGTTGTGCATTAACCATGACTGGTTCCCTGAATTCAAAGGCTCATTGTAGGCCACAGACTGTAGGCCAGTCTGACGTTAAGGTTTGGGTTCACAACACACTATTGCTATCACACTGCACAGGCAGTATTCAGCACAGCATCAGGGATTAGCAACAAACTGTTTCTAGTGAAAACAGGCTCTGACTAATAACTTCAAGATATCCTTGCCAAATGTGACGCTACACCACATAATGAGACGAGTGCACATGAGTCAATTTTTAGTTATTGACATGTTATAATGTACAATAAAGTGGCTATCAAATACAAAAAAACAGATGAAAAATCGGACAATTCTGTGCAAAGTTATTCAATTTGAATGATAGACTACAGAAGCGCAAAATGAGAAACGACAAGTTATTTCGTAACCACCGTTTCAGAATGAGGCTTGGTAATTTTCAAAACACATTTAAGCAAAGGATAAAAATGTATACCTTGATATTTCATTATAAGGTATAACGAAATAGTTTATAATTAATCAATATCTAAAATTGACAACGTGACCCTACCTGCCTTTATGCTCCTAAGCAAAATTAGGTAATGTGCTAAGCGAACCATTTCGTGGCGGAGCGTCACAAATGTTCCTACACCGTTATTTGATCTAAGTTTTAAGTGTTGATGCAACACTACGATGTTGTTATGTTGTAAAATATTATGTAAAACCTTTTTAGCGATAACAAGCTGTTAACACTACACCCTGCATTCTCCTTTAGATTTATTTTTTAATGTAAAAGGGGGTGAGTTTTGAATCTGAGCATGAAACTTGACTCCAGCACATTGACAAAATAACAGACATACGAGGTAACAAGCACACGACAACAAAACTAACAATCAGACAAACCAACATAGGAAAAATTAAAAAAAAAAAAAACACTCACAGACAGATAAATGAACAAAACTATAGAAATCAGCAGAGAGACAAAAAGCAGCAGACAAACTAATGAACAGACAAATCAACAAACAGATAAAGCCGAAACATACATTAATTATGTCAGAGGAAAATTACAAAAAAATCAACAGATAGAAAAAGCAACAATAAACGAAATGACAACATACAAACCAACAAAAAGAGGAACCAACAACAGATAGACCAACAACAGATAAACCAACAACAGACAAACTAATAAAAACAGACCAACAAACAGATAAACCAACAAACAGACAAACCAACTACAGACATGCAATGCAAGAGCATGCATACAAACCAACAACAAACACTCTAACAGACAGACACACCAACAACAGACAGACCAACAACAGACAAACGGACAAACAATAGCAAATCAACAAACAGACAAACCAACAGACAGCCCGACAAAAGACCACTATACAGTCAGGCCAGGAAAGAAAAAAAAATCAGTATGTCACAGCATTGTGGCCATTGAAGCAAAGCCAAAGACAATTGACTGGGAGCAACAGCAAAGAAAGATATACAGAACCCTCCTGAAAATCACAGTGGGGGTGAAAGAAGACACCCAGAGGAACACCAGGGGAACTCCCTTTGACAATGCCTGTGTCTCTTCAGCCAATCATCAACCAGGGATATTTCTGTTAAAGGGGCTGGAGTCCTGATCTTCCTGATTTGTCAGTGTGGTGTGATCTCTCTCTCTCTCTCTCTCTCTCTCTCTCTCTCTCTCTCTCTCTCTCTCTCTCTCTCTCTCTCTCTCTCTGTGCCTAATTTCCACTTTTATATATCCTAAACCTATCATTACATAGGAACGTTTTTTTTTTTTTTAATTTTGAAATGTTACGTATTTTTAATACTTTAAACTCATGTTCTAGAGCTCAACTTGATAATTGTCATTTTGGGGTGTAACATAATGTTCTTGATCAAATGCTTGTTTGCTTGTTTTTTTATTGTTGTTGTTGTTGTTTTGGGTTTTTCACTGTGGTTCTGGTTTTTTTGTGTTTTTTTTGTTTTTTTTTTTGAAGGGGTCGTTGTATTGTTTTAAAGTAAGAAAGGTTGTCATGTTTTGATATGTATCTTTTTTGTTCGAGCTGCTCTCTTTTCTGCTGCCACTTCTCAATTTTAATGTATTTGATTTAATCATAACCAGTGTATCTCCTGACATGAATGTCGGGTGGGTTAAGGATTATGTGTTTCTTGAATACATATCTATCTCTTTTGTCTTGAATAAGAATCCATGTACTCTGTGGGGATTATGCATTTGTTGAATTTATTGTTGAATGTATCTCCTTTTTACAACCATAAGTTAACCTTTTATTCTTGGTGATGGTGATGTTGTCTTTCCTTGTTGTTGCTTTCTTTTATCTTTGCTTTTTGGCTTTTCTCCTGTTTTGGTAGGGTTTCTCTCTCCTCTATTTTTTTTAATTCCCTAATCAGGGCAAGGGCCGGATTAAAATAAGTATGTAAATGCTTACTCTGTTACCCTTGAAAATTAAAGATTATTCATTCATTCGTTTATTCGTCCTCTCTCTCTCTCTCTCTCTCTCTCTCCTCTCTCTCTCTCTCTCTCTCTCTCTCTCTCTCTCTCTCTCTCTCCTCTCTCTCTCTCTCTCTCTCTCTCTCTCTCTTCTGTCTGTCTGTCTGTCTGTCTGTCTGTCTGTCTGTCTGTCTGTAGGTCTCCCTGTCTTTCTGACACTGTCTCTCTGTCCTTTTCTCTCTGTCTCTGTCTGCCTGTCTGTCTGTCTGTCTATCTGTATTCTATACTTGCTGTAAACCCCAGGGACTGGTATGGGCTTCATGCCATACAGATCACTCAGGTCGTTTTTTTTATCTGTTTATTTTGAGTGGAAAAATGTAGTGTGCTAACATCCTTCTCTATTGTCCCCATGTAAATAAGTGTAGAAAACTTATCATAGATACACTTGCTGCTCGCGCTTGCGCCTGTGAGCATGTGTGTGTGTGTGTGTGTGTGTGTGTGTGTGTGTGTGTGTGTGTGTGTGTGTGTGTGTGTGTGTGTGTGTGTGTGTGTCTACAGTGGGTGCGTGGGTGCGTGCGCGCGCGCGCGCGTGTGTGTGTGTGTCTGTGTCTGTGTCTGTGTGTGTCTGTGTCTGTGTGTGTCTGTGTCTGTGTGTACATGTGCACATGTGTGTGTACATGAACTTCTGGTTACAGACGAGGGAATTGATTCTATCCACGTTGTCAAAATCAGTGGAGACACTCTGCACTTTGCTGGGTACCTGAGTGCTGGTTGTTCCTCCATTGTTCATCCCACAGCAATAACGGTGGATGTGCATGACCGCCTGTGGGTTGCTTGCAGGGGAGGGAGTGTTTTGAAGATGGAAAGGATTGGCTGATTGTGTGTGTGTGTGTGTGTGTGTGTGTGTGTGTGTGTGTGTGTGTGTGTGGTGTGTGTGTGTGTGTGTGTGTGAGTGTGTGCACGTTTGTGTGTGTGTTGGTGTCATTTATTTATTTTATGTATTCTTTTATGCCAAGGATAATGAAATAAACAGCCATGTGCTTGCTTACATCCAGTCCTAGTGTTTATGCAGGTTTTTTTTTTAATATTAAAATATTGACTTTGTTTAAACTGGCATACAATGGCCTACTCTTATGAAAAGTAGAATTTTTTTTTATTTGTGCCCAAGATATTTTGCATACCTCAGCACAGCACATGAGTCTCATCCGAAGAATTTGTGCGAGCGTGGAATTTATTATTTTATTCTTCTTTATATCAAGGATAGTGAAATAAACACCAATGTGCTTTTTTATCCAGTCCCCTTGTGTATGCAGTTTTGTAAATCTTCTCATCTGTTCCCACTGGCACACAATGGCCTACTCTTAGGCGGAACAGGATTTAACGTATGAGCAAGATGTTTTCCTTGCTTTCACATACAGGGCCTTGGTTTAGTCTCACCCAAAGGACATTTTGGGGAGAGTAGAGTCAGCAGTGATATTAACTCTAGGAGAAAAATCCCCTCGAACGGGAATCCAACCCGTATGGTCAGGTTATCAAATTGCGTGGAAAATGTTCTGACCACTAGGCTATCCCGTACCCCTTCTCCCTTAACCCCCCTGTGTGTGTATATAATTATATATATATTGTGTGTGTGTGTGTGTGTGTGGTGTGTGTGTGTGTGTGTGTGTGTGTGTGTGTGTGTGTGTGTGTGTGTGTGTACATGGGGCTCACAGGCAGGTATGCATGCGTAAGCATGTTTGATTATGTGTATCAGAAAGTCAATGCTAGTTCTTCTGGCATGTTTGCTGGCATGTCTTACAGTGGATATAAAAATGCCCCCGTCTGATATAGCAATGCTGACACTATTTTCAACACATTGATTGCTTTGCCTGTGAGATTATCTTCCGCGTGTAAAGTGCTTGCAGTGACAGTATAAAGTTTACTTGTAAAAAAGGGTCTTTGTGTGTAACATTTATACCATGAAGCATAGAGTGTGAAGAGGAAGAGAAGGTGATTTGTGCCATATTCCTTTCTCTGTCTTTGTCTCTTTGCCTTTCTCTGAGTTTGGAAATCTGTCTATTTCTCTAAGCTCTGTCTGTCTGTCTGTCTGTCTGTCTGTCTGTCTGTCTGTCTGTCTGTTTCTCTTCTCTCTCTCCTCTCTCTCTCTCTCTCTCTCTCTCTCTCTCTCTCTCTCTCTCTCTCTCTCTCTCTCTCTCTCTCTCTCTCTCTCTCTCTCTCTCTCCTCTCCTGCACCCTATATTCTTCCCATGGCAGACTTTTTTTTTTATTTACATACGTTGTTTGGCTGCATTATAATCATTAATGGATATGTTTATACATATGTAAAGAAGTTTATATATACACAATATGCAATAACAAGCATATACCAGATGCAATAGTTGCTCTATACTATACCTGATAGTGCTCTGTTTTTAGTTTGTTACTTAATTATAATCAGGACAACCACGACATTGCAGTTGATTTACTGTGATTTTTGGTTTAGATTTAGGTCATGTAAGGTAACTAATGAAGGATGCTTACAGGTTTGAATTCTATGTCAGATTTGATGTATATCTGTAGTAAGTTAGAGTGTGAATGTGTCTGTAGTGACACGGACTGTGACGGTGAGGGGGAGGGGTAGCTTCAGCAAAGTGGCAGTCCTGCTATGGCCTGCCTGGTCAGTGGGGATATCAGCATCATGGCTGAATTGTATTCAGTGTTTGTCCTTGTTTTTGTTCTGAAAAGACAGCTGGATAATACTAATTTCTAAGTTTGTTTTATATTCTTTTCTTTTTTTGTATTTCCACATAGTATCTGGTTTGTTTGTTTGTTATAGTTCTAGTTTTTACTTGCACTTAGTATTCTCCTTTTGTGCTGAGTAATTAAAACCATGTTGTGGGTTTTGCCTACGTGATGTAAATAAAGAAACTTGGATGGAAGCAAGTTGTATAACGTGTCTTTTAATGTTGTGTAAGATGCTGCCGTATATTCTGATGTACACTTTGTACTTGCAGCTAAGCAGTGCTGTAAAGAAAGACTTTGAAGCAAGAGAAAAACAACCTTTTGTGCTTCTGTACAGACCCTATTATACCACGTCAGTTTATGTAGAACCAAACCATGGTGAAGGACTGTTTAAATGGCTGAGTGGATAAGGTCCCAGCCTTCTGATCCTGATGGTGCTGGAGTCACTGGTCATTGGTTTGAGTCTTGACTGCCCCTGACTGGTTAACAATTATGATTTTTGCTGTTCATGGTCAGCTAATATGCAGACCTGCTATGTCCTGTTCTTTTTTTCTGTATACATACTTGCAGACAAACAAGTAGCTACATCAAATATTCCATATTTTTTTATACACAGCACACGGAGTTGTGGAACCAAAGACATACCCAGCATGCTCCCAAGACTTCAGAAGTGTGTTGTATTATACATATTTTATCCCTGGTCAATCATCTGCCCAGTGTATTTCATCACAGCTGTGGTGAAGTGTATATGGATGTTTCACAAGCCCGTGTGTGTTCTGTAAAAACCTGAACTCTAAAAATGAAAACCTGAAACAGTACTGCACCTGTGAACAAGGGCTGTAGACACTGTGTTATATCACTTCCAGACACAGCAGATTTCTCTGCCTGACATTTTCGCTGCTCTCCCTGAAAGAGCGTTTCGCCACAGGAGCAGCGCCACCCATTTTTTTCTGTCTGCAAATGCATTGTTTTCGTATCAGAGGGGCTTTTTTGTACTGAGTTTTGCCAGAGACTCATATATTGTTGTGGGTTCTTTTACGTGTGCTGAATAATTTGTGTAATACACGAGACATCGATTTATTGTCTTATCTGAAAGACTAGCACCCTGAACACCACTTATGGTCTAATTTATGGGGGAAATTTTCGGACGCAAACGAGCATCGAAGCACTGCACATTTTATGACCCAGACTTTTCGCTTTCTAGGCAGGTGCATTACTCTAGACCATGTTTTTGTGAATGATTCAGATGATGGTCTGTTCCATTAGAATGAGGTGAATGACTTGGTGACTGAAATGTCAGGTGATTATCCTGTGGTGACTGACATTGGGGAGAGAGGAATAAAGAGAAAGAAGTGTTCTTGGTTTGTCAGTGTGTGTGGTGTTGTGGAGTGAGAGAGCTTCTTCTGTCTGACTTCTATCTGCCTTCTGTCTGCCTGTCTGTCTGTCTGTCTGTCTGTCTGTCTGTCTGTCTGTCTGTCTGTCTGTCTGTCTGTCTGTCTGTCTGTCTGTCTGTCTGTCTCTCTCTCCTCTCTCTCTCTCTCTCTCTCTCTCTCTCTCTCTCTCTCTCTCTCTCTCTCTCTCTCTCTCTCTCTCTCTCTCTCTCTCTCTTCTCTCTCTCTCTCTCTCTCTCTCTCTCTCTCTCTCTCTCTCTCTCTCTCTCTCTCTCTCTCTCTCTCTCTCTCTCTCTCTCTCTCTCTCTCTCTCTCTCAGAGAAATCTGCTGTGACTGGAAGTGATATATCACAGTGCCTACAGCCCTTGTTCACAGCCTAGTGGTCAGAACATTGCGCGACCCGGGTTCGAGTCCGGTCGAGGAGATTTTTCTCCTGGAGTTAACATCAGTTCTGACTCCACTCTCCCCAAAAGTCCTTCGGATGAGACTTTAAACCGAGGCCCCGTGTGCGAACGCACGCAAAACATCTTGCGCACACGTTAAATCCTGTTCCGCTTTTCGTAAGAGTAGGCCATCGTGTGCCGGTGGGAACAGATGACAGCATTTACAAAAACTGCATACACACGGGGACCGGATGAAAAAAAGCACATGATTGCTTATTCTGTTATCCTCGATATAAAAGAATAAATAAATCTCTCTGCACCGGCACACCAGGAAATAATGCTAAAGTCACTTACAGCAAAGTCAGATAGAACATGCAGAGAAGTTGATCCCGGCAAAATGCCTTCTTTGCATAGGTAGAAATGTGTCAGTTATAAAAAAGAAAAAAAAGTTCTAGATAAAACAAAGTATTGATGATAACAAACTGGTTTTGTGATCTCCAACGGGTCATCACGCCACTTATAACAAATCAGCTGCTGATGACGAATCGTTTGTTTGGACCCTGTGGATAATTCAAGTTGGGTATTGCGAAGTGGTAACTTTCAGTAAGTGAACCATTTCTCAGAAATAGCGGGTAAGGAGATGTAGAGTGCTTCATTCAGTCACTGGCTGGTGTCTGCAAAGGTGCTCACAATCTGATGACCTGGGTTCGAATCCCGTTTGAGGGGATTTTTTCCTTAATTTAGCATCAGAACGGACTCCACTCCCCCCAAAATTCCTTCAGATGAGACAATAAACTGAAGCTCCGTTTTCGAACGCACTCAGAACTTCATAATTTCAAAAGAGTAGACAATTGTGTGTCAGTGGGAACAGATTACATAATTGACTAAACTGCAAACGCATGTGGAATAAATGTAAAAAAAGGCACAAGAGTGATTATTCCATTACCCTCGATACAAAAGAATACATAAACAAAATAAATAGAAAGGCACATGAAATAAGAACTACCTGAGTGATGATGTGCTACTCTACATATACAAGTCATACGTTTCCATATGTACATGTGTATACAGTGTGCGTTTGACTTGATGCTCAGCTTACGTCATTGTCGTATGGTAGATTACAAACATACATAGTGGTAACTACAGCAGTAATTCATAAACAACAAAATTGTATTCTAATGCTTTGTGTGAGGGCCTGTGATTGTCAAAACGGAGCAGTGGACTCACAGGGGATCACAGATTCAGCCCCAGTCTTTCTCGTATGTTGTTTGATAGAACGTGATAATTTGAGATATTCTTTTTTTCTGTGTAGTGTGGCAACATTTCCTTCTCCCTTGTGTCTCAGACTGTGAGAATGTAATGGATTATTTTGTCCAGATGTTGCAAAAGTCTGTTTATTTATCTATCTATCAATATACAATTATATTAAAAAAATTCATTTTTTGCATACACTGTTTATTGATTGATTTATTGATTGATTGATTGATTGATTGATTGATTGATTTATCTATTTATTTATTTATTTATTTATTTATTTATTACCACGTTATGTCACAGCAGATTTTACTGCATGAATTTTGGTCTGCTCTCCCTGGAGAGAGGACCTTGCCACAAGTGCAGCGCAACCCTTTTT
>CM060343.1:38003783-38008374 GCA_030674155.1 Stramonita haemastoma
TCCAGGAAGAAAATTTCCTCGACCGGACTCGAACCCGGGTCATCAAATTGCCAGCGCAATGTTCTGACCACTCGGCTATCCGCCCCTACAAGAGAGAGAGAGAGAGAGAGAGAGAGAGAGAGAGAGAGAGAGAGAGAGAGAGAGGAGAGAGAGAGAGAGAGAGAGAGAGAGAGAGAGAGAGAGAGCAGATTGAATTTCACCCAAAGAAATCTGCTGTGATCGGAAGTGGTGTACAAATGAAAATAGAGTTAGATCTCACAGTTTTGGATGGCCACTCTGTTTGTCGTCTGCTTTGTTGTTGTCACAACGTTCTTTTTAACAGAAACCCAGAGTGCTGGTAGTCTGTTTTGTTGCTGTCACAAAGCTCTTTGTAACAGACACCTTTAGTGCTGGTAGTCTGTTTTGTTGCTGACATAAAGCTCTTTGGAACAGAAACCCAGAGTGCTGGTAGTCTGTCTGTAGTAAAACATTAGATTTTGCATTGTGCTTTTGTCTGTACAGTAGTCTGACTTCTGCCATGAATTCGTGTTTGTATACGGCTGCACGATTTGTTAAATGGAATTAGCATTTAATGGTTTTATGGATGATATTTGCATTTGTGTAGCATGGTTTTATGGATCGTATTTGTTAAATTAAAATATTTTACATCGAGGATAATGGACTAAGCAGTCATGTGCTATTTTCATCCAGTCTCCATGTGTATGCAGTTTTGTAATCTTGTTATCTGTTCCCACCGCCACACAGTGGCCTACTCGTACGAAAAGCGGAACAGGATTTAACGAGTGCGCAAGATGTTCTGCGTGGTTTCGTACACTTTGGCCTCGGTTTATAATCTCATCCGAAACACTTTTGGGGAGAGTGGAGTCAGCACTGATGTTAACTCAAAGGGAAAAATCCACTCGAACGGGAATCAAACCCGGACTTGCATTTGTATAGCATAATTTTATGGACTATATTTGCATTTGTGTAGCATGGTTTCGTGACTTGTACTTGTATTTGCACAGCATGGTTTTATGGATAGTACTTACATTTGTATAGCATGGTTTTATGGATAGTACTTACATTTGTATAGCATGGTTTTATGGATGGTATTTACATGTTTATAGCATGGTTTTATGGAGAGTATTTGCATTTGTACAGCATGTTTTTATGAATACTATTTGCATTTGTATAGCATGGTTTCATGGAGAGTATTTGCATTTTGTATAGTATGGTTTTATAGATAGTATTTACATTTGTACTGCATGGTAGTGTCGATGATATTTGCATTTGTAGAGCATGATTGTATGGATGGTATTTGCATAAGTTTGTTAAATGAGCAGTTTTTCATGTGATAGAAGGAGGAAGAAGCAGGCAACATTGATGAGATGCTAGCAAAAATGCGCAATAGAAATCAAAGCTCATCTGTTAAAACTTAAGACGGTTAAGCAAAACAATGTTTTTAACACTTAAAAGACAATGGTGGGACATGAGTATTTCTAAGATGTATAAGGTGACCGCTGGTTATGAAAAAATCAAGATCAAGAGCTCACAATAATTAGTTTGTTTTACTGTGAGTTTGCAAGCATGACAAAAAGTATTGTTAAAAATACCTGTTCGTTGTTTTTTTTTTACACACTGCAACCCTAACACTTCTATCCAGACTCCTAGCCAGTATTTGATGAGTCAGTCAGGCCCTGAGTCAGCCTTGAGTCATTTCTTGACAAGACACACAGCATGAACATGTTTGTACATTGTCTGAGTGGCTCATTAACCCTCTTAGTCCCGTACCGGGATTTGCCGGGATTGAATAATTGGCTCCACCTCCCCTTGAATCTGGAACCCGACTTTGCTGGGATTTAGATACAGTAGATATTCATCACGCTGCGACCATCACCAATTGCTAAAACATACTAAAGCTTTATCAGGCTAAAGGTAGAAACCTTGCTTAGAGTCAAGAAGTAATTATAGCCGCTGGTATGTACGTAGAAGGAGGAAAAGGCGAGGAAGCATGTGTGTCTGACCTGATTTCGTCATGGAATGCGAAATCTAAGCGCAGTTTGTGTTCGGAGATATGTAATGCTAGAGGTTAAAGGAATTAAGAAATATATCTATCTATCTATTACTATCTATCTATCTATCTATCTATCTATCTATCTATCTATCTATCTATCTATCTATCTATCTATCTATATCTATCTATCTATCTATCTATCTGTCTATCATCTTGTCTTTCTATCCTTCCATTTATCTTCCTTCCTTCCTACCTACCTACCTACCTACCTACCTACCTACCTACCTACCTACCTACCTACCTACCTACCTACCTACCTACCTACCTACCTACCTACATGTCTACTAATTACCTATCTACCTACCTACCTACCTACCTATCTACTTAGCTACCTATCTACCTACCTACGTACCTACCCATCTACCTACCTACCTACCTACCTACCTACCTACCTACCTACCTACCTACCTACCTACCTACCTACCTACCTACCTACCTACCTACCTACTTACCTACCTGTCTAGCCATCTGTTTGTCTGCCTGCCTGCCTGATCTCCTGCCTGCCTGCGTGTCGATCTGTGTGTTTGTCTGTTTATCTTGTCTGTCTGTCTGTTGTATGTTTGTAAGTCTTTCTGTCTGTCTGTCTGTCTGTCTGTCTAATTAGCTAGCTGTCAGTGGTTGTTCAGGAAAAAACGGCGTTTAATCATTAGTGTATGTGTACACTGGTGGTAAGAGTGGAAATAATGCTGATGCACTGCTGTGTTGCAGACCTCTAAGCAGCTCCTCCACACGTCACCTACAAGGGCCACAGGAGGCAGTGGACAGAGCATCAACACCTGTGCCATATGTCTGGGTGACTACAGGGACCCCCGGTTCCTTCCCTGCTACCACACCTTCTGTGCTTCATGTGTACAAGACGTTGCTGACAGTCACTCTGGAAGTGATTTCCCTTGCCCTGCGTGCAGGAAGATGACCTCCCTGTCTCCTGGAGGAGTTGCCTCCCTGCCAAAGAACTACTACATCCAGCAGAAGCCAAGTCACAAGAACTTGTGTAAGATTCATGATGAAAAGAAACTGGAGTTTTACTGTGTGCCATGTGACCAAGCACTATGTATAAACTGTAAACTAACCAGCCATGAAGGACATAAATCAGAAGACCTGGATACTGCAACTTCTGAAAAACAAACAGAGCTGAAATCTGACCAGCAACGTCTGCAGGGTGCTATGTCTGACGTAACAAAAACTATGACGTCACTGCAGACAGAAAGACAAGATCTGGAGAAGAAGAGAGCAGTACTGGAGAAAAACATTTATAACCGTCACGCCACCATAGTGGCTGCTGCTGACAGAGAGAGAGACAAAGTGCTGAAGTCACTGTTGTCTGTGCACACAGACCTGGACAGTGGCGTTGTCCGTGATATTGAACAGCAAGAAGGCCACAAGGCAGAGTTGTCCAGTCTTCTCCAACAACTGGACAATGCCCTCACCTCAAGTATCGCCACTGACGTCATCAATGTTGCCATAGAGATGATAAGTGGGCGTGGCAGTCAGAGAGCAATAGATAAAATGACGTCACCTGTAGACAAACCATTCCAAAGACCTGTTCAAGGTGTGACTTCAACACTGCAAGGTGACAAAGGAGATAAAAAACAATGGGTGGGGTGTTTCTGATGGAATAAAAGGGAGATGGAAGAAGTAAGGTTGAAGAGTGTTTTCAGTGTGCACAGGGCCCAGATGTCATGTCTTTTCTTTGTGTCATGTATCAAACCCCCAAAAGTGTTGGGTCTTAGAACATGTGGACTGAAGAAGGAGCTCCAGGCAAAGAATTTACAAGGACAGGGGAATGTGTGTAACATGGCAAGGTGGGGAAAGTGTCCCACAAAAGTTACTAAAGGAAATTATGTATCTATTCCACTGTCAGGCAGGGTTTTGAACTTTTCTGTAAAACACCAACTCTGCACACTTCAGACTGTACAACAACCTGTAGGAAAGGCAGACATTAAAGGGAAAAAGTGACATCCACAGACCCATTAAAAGAGAAAATAAAAAAAGTTCACAATCAGGAGGCATCCCGTGCATTTGACGGGCAGCACGAAAATTTTCTGGGTGGAGGAAGCCAAAGCATCCCACCCACTCCCCCGCAGTGTCCATTTGTACCAACGCGTGGAGAAAAGGGAGTTAGCACTACACCCCTCCCACAAAAGGCCGGCCCCAATGTCGCTTTTACACACGAGGGGGAAAAAGGGTTCTTCTGGTTACAGGGCGAGGAACTGATTCTATCCACGTTGTCAAAAAACATGGGACACATCATTTGTGGGGGACCCTGAGTGCTGGTTGTCCCTCCCTTTTTCAACCCACAAAAATAACATGGTTGCATGACCGCCTGTGGGTTTCTTGGGGGGGGGAGGGAGTATTTTTAAGAGGAAAAGACTGACTGGTGTGTGTGTGTGTATGTGTGTGTTTGGTGTGTGTGGTGGGTGTGTGGTTGTTGTGTGTGGTGTGTGGTGTGTGTGTGTGTGTGTGTGGGGGTGTGTGTGTTTGTTTGTTGTTTGTTTGGGGTTTTTTTTGGTTTGTGTGTGTGTGTGTGTGTTTTGGTTG
>CM060343.1:38018474-38025974 GCA_030674155.1 Stramonita haemastoma
GTTAAAAGCGGCGTGATGACCCGCAGGAGATAACAAAACCAGTGTGTTATCATCAATACTTTGTTTTATCTAGAACTTATTTTTTTATAACTGACACATCTCTACCCATTTAAAAAAGGCATTTTGCCGGGATCAACTTCTCTGCATGTTCTATCTGACTTTGCTGTAAGTGACTTCAGCATTATTTCCTGGTGTGCCGGTGCAGAGAGAGAGAGAGAGAGAGAGAGAGAGGAGAGAGGAGGAGAGAGAGAGAGAGAGAGGAGAGAGAGATGAGAGAGAGAGAGGAGAGTGAGAGAGAGAGAGAGAGAGAGAGAGAGAGAGGAGGAGGAGAGAGAGAGAGAGAGAGAGAGAGAAGGCAAGGCAAGGCAGGCAAGGCAAGGCAAGGCAAGGCAAGGCAAGGCAAAGGCAAGGCAAGGCTAGGCAAAATTCTTTTATTCGAGGATAATAGATAAGCACTTGTGTTTTTTTTTACATCCAGTCCCGCCCTTTTCAGGGATAACATCGAAATAAAGGATACTAAACAGTAAAACTATACGCAGTACCAAACAACATAAAGGAATAAAGACACTATAAATGATAAGGTAATAAAAATGCACTCATTCAGAAGACGAAAATCAGAAGTCACAATAAAATGATTTTGATTATTGAAAAAAAGAAAAGCGTTAATAGATGAGGAGAGAGGGGAGAGAGAGAGAGGAGAGAGAGAGAGAGAGATGAGAGAGAGGAGAGAGAGAGAAGAGAGAGGAGAGAGAGAGGAGAGAGAGAGAGAGAGAGAGAGAGAGAGAGAAGAGAGAGAGAGATGAAGGGGAGGAGAGAGGAAGGAGAGAAGAGAGGAGAGAGAGAGGAGAGAGAGAGAGAGAGAGGAGAGAGAGAGAGAGAGAGAAAGAGGAGAGAGAGGAGAGAGAGAGGAGAGAGCGAGAGAGAGAGAGAGAGAGAGAGGAGAGAGAGGAGGAGATAGAGAGAGAGAGGAGGAGAGAGAGAGAGAGAGAGAGAGAGAGAAGAAGACAGGACAGACAGATAGACAGACAGAAAGACAGACAGACAGACAGACAGACAGGGCAGGACAGCGACAGACAGACAGCAAGAGCAAACGGTTAGACAGAAGAAGCTTTCTCACGACACAACACCACACACACTGACAAACCAAGAGCACTTCTTTCTCTTTATTCCTCTCTCCCCAATGTCAGTCACCACAGGATAATCACCTGACATTTCCGTCAACAAGTAGTCACCTCATTCCAATGGACAACACCATCATATGAATCATTCACAGATACAATGTGCAGGGGATGCATTTGGTCTAGAGTAATGCACCTGCCTAGAAAGCGAACAGTCTGGGTCACAAAATGGGCAGTGCTTTGATGGCCGTTTGCGTCGAAAATTTCCCCATAAATTAGACCATAAGGGGTGGTCAGGGTGTAGTCTTTCAGATAAGACAATAAATCGATGTTTCGTGTATTACACAAATTATTCAGCACACGTAAAAGAACCACAAACAATGTATTTGTCTCTGGCAAAACTCAGTAGAAAAACCCACTCTGATATGAAACCAATACATTTGCAGACAGAAAAAAAAAAAAAAAAAGGCTGGCGCTGCTCCTGTGGCGAAACGCTCTTTCATGGAGAGCAGCCAAAATGTCACGCAGAGAACTCTGCTGTGACTGGAAGTGATATAACACAGTGTCTACAGCCCTTGTTCACAGGTGCAGTACTGTTTCAGGTTTTCATTTTCAGATTTCAGGTTTTTACAGAACACACACGGGCTGATGAAACATCCACATACACTTCACCACATCTGTGATGAAATACACTGGGCAGATGATTGACCAGGAATAGAGTATGTATAAGACAACCCCACTTCTGAAGTCTTAAGTGCATGCTGGGTATTTCTTTGGTTCCACAACTCCCTGTGCTGTGTAATAAAACTATGGAATATTGAATGCAGCTGCTTGTTCTTCTATATGCTACGTATACAGAAAAGAGAGCAAGTCTTTAGAGGTATGCATATCAGCTGACCAGGAACAGCAAAAATCTCAATTGTTAAGCAGTCAGCGGCAGTCAAGGACTCAAACCTATGACAGTGACTCCAGCACCATCGGGATCAGAAGGCAGGGACCTTATCACTCAGCCATTCAAACAGTCCTTCACCATGATTTGGTTCTACATGGACAGACGTGGTATTATGTTGTCTGTACAGAAGCAAACAGGTTGTTTTTGTCTTGCTTTCTACATATTTTTATATTTCTTTTTCTTCAAAGTCTTTCTTTACAGCACTACTTAGCTGCATGTACAAAACTGCACATCAGAATATACGGCAGCATGTTACACACCAACCAAAGACATTTTATACATCTTGCTCCCATCCTACTTTCTGTATACATCACGTGGGAAAAAAACAAACAACACGGTTTTTATTACTCAGCACAAAAGGTGAATACTAAGTGCATATTAAGAAAAACACAGGGTAATATCAATCAAATAGAATAATGTGGAATACAAAAAAGAACACTAACAATTGTAAGAATCAGTATTATTCTGCAGTCTTTTCAGAACAAAAACAATGTCAAACACTGAATACAGTTCAGCCATGTTGCTGATATCCCACTGACCAGGCAGGCCATAGCAGGACTGTCACATTGCTGAAGTTACCCCCCCCCCCCCCCCCACCACACACACACACTTTCACATTCCATGTAGTATAGACACATTCTTACAAGCACTCTCACTTACTACAGGTAAAACAGAAAATCTGACATAGAAAAACATACTAAAATAGTTACCTTACATAAACTAGAATTAAAACAAAAAATAATAGTGAACAAACTGCAATATCGTTGCTGTTCTGATTATAGCTAATTCTAAATGGCACATGATTAAAGACTATCATTACCTATGGTGCTATATGGATATCATTACATTTGGTATGTAATATTATTACATATATATATATATATATATATATATTATATATATTATATATATTATATATATATATATATATATATATATATATGTATATACAACACAGTATGCAGATAATGAAATATGGCGTGGCAAGAGCATATGTGGTAGGGGGGGAGAGAGATAGAGAGAGAGAGAGAGAGCTTGAGAGGAGAGAGAGAGAGAGGAGAGAGAGAGAGAGAGGAGAGAGAGAGAAGAGAGAGAGAGAGAGAGAGAGAGAGAGAGAGATTGAGAGAGAGGGGGGAAAAAGAGAGAGAGAGAGAGAGAGAATACTCTTTATTTTTCAAGGGTAACAGAGTAAGTATTACATACTTTTTTTCATCCGGCCCCTTTCCCTGATCATGGAATAAAGCTAAGAAAACCCCTCCCTACCCCTACATACCAGCATCACCACCAGCAGCAGTTCAAACAATATTTTGAAAAGAAGAAAATAGAATACGTTCAACAAAACGCGTCATCCTAACTGGATACACTGATAATTATTTAAACAAAAAATAACATAGCAAAAAAATATTTTTAAAATAGAAATATTTAGGACATGAAACAGAAGGCATTACAAATCTATAATGCGTGAGCGCGCGCGCGCGCGCGCGTGTGTGTGTGTGTGTGTGGTGTGTGTGTGTGTGTGTGTGTGTGTGTGTGTGTGTGTGTGTGTGTGTGTGTGTGTGTGTGTGTGTGTGTGTGTGTTGTGGTGTGTGTGTGTGTGTGTGTGTGTGTGTGTGTGTGTGTGTTGTGTGTGTGTGTGTGTGTGTAAGCGGAAAAAACAGGCAAAGTAGGCATAAAAGGGGAAAAAACAGATAAAAAAACACACACACAAAACCAACAACAAACAAAAACATAAATCCTTTAAACACAAAAAGGACTATATGAAAACACATTTTATATTAAATGGTAAGAAGACAGTTTGAAAACCAACTATCAAACCAAAACACTCTTCTCATAATAAGTCTAGGATAGAATATGTGAAGGTGGAAGTGTGGGAGGGGAAAGGAAAGGGGAAAGGAGGCATAAGAGAGAGAGAGAGAGAGAGAGAGAGGAGAGAGATGAGGAGAGAGTGAGAGAGGAGAGAGAGAGAGAGAGAGAGGAGAGAGAGGAGAGAGGGAAAGAGAGAGAGGAGAGGATGAGAGAGAGAGAGAGAGAGGAGGAGGAGAGAGAGAGAGAGAGAGAGGATGAGAGAGGAGAGAGACAAGGCAAGGCAAGGCCAAAATTTTTTTATTCGAGGATAAAGATAAGCACTAAAGTGCTTTTTAATAGTCCCCGTTTTAGGGGAAAATCAAGAAAAAAGATTCTAAACATAAAACTATATGCGTACCAAACAACATAAAGGTAAGGACATTATACATAAAGTAATAAAAATGACCTTTCAAAGCGAAAATCAGTAGCCACAATAAAATGATTTTGATTTAAAAGAAAAGAGATGCGTTAATAGATAAGGCAAAGAAACATAATGAAAAAACAACTTAGCAACCAAGAAAAGTCCATCCAAACATAAGTCAAATTGTTACAACTATAAAACAAAATGAAATCAGAAGGAATAAAGATAATACCAATGATTATAATGATGACAATAAGAATAATATCAACAATAGTGATAAATAGTATGATTATAATACACCTAAAACTCATCCTCCGTAGGTTACACAACACACACACACAACACACATCCACAAAACACACAACCCCCAAAAAGAAACCCCCACCACACACACACACAACACAACAACACACAACACACCACACAAACAAAACAAACCAACACACAACATACATACAAATACATACTCATACATAATAATCATACTAATACATACATGATGCTTGATGCATGCAGGCATGCATGCATGCAACATTACATTACATACATAATACTACATACATCTTAACATAATAATAATTAACATAATACATCTGCATACTACATCATATATACGCAACTCACTCACGCATGCACGTCGCAGGCAAATGCACATACAAATCACACAAACACACACCACACACACACACACACACACACACACACACACACACCACACACACACACACACACACACAAATGCACACACACACACACTCACAACACCACACACCACACACACAACACCACACACACACACACAACACACACACACACACCACACACACACACACTTACTCACACTTTATTTTTATAGCACATATCCGCAGGCACACATGTATTTGAGGTGGTAAGTTTTTTTTTGTTTTTTTTTCCTAAAAAAAAAAATTTAGTAGATAGAAAAAAGAAGATGATACAAGTCAAACAATCATATCAGGTGACAATATTATCCTTTCTTTTACATTCATTACTTCATTATAAAAAAAAGAAACAAAAAGCAAACAGCAAAGTAAAACCGAAAAAAAAAACACGAACAAAATAAAAACTTGAGGTAGGACCTATCAACAACAACAACAAAAAGTCATGCAAATCATAATATTTTAATACAAGGGGAGACGACAAATTAAAAACAATTATCCCCCCCCCCCCACACACACACACCAAACACCGAAAACACACTCACCACACACACACACACACACACACACACAACACACCACACCACACACACACAACCACACACACACACACACACACACACACACCACACCACACACACACAACACACACACACAAGTTCGCGCTCATGTCATCAATAAACTTCATTTTAAAGGAAGTTATATGCCTAATTTTATCAAGTCATGTAACGGAACACAAAAGGAATCCATCACTAAGGCATATATATATTAAAACATACATATTCTAATACCTGAATTTATGATTATGTATTTATGGTCATAAAAATTCACATTCATAACCATTTTGTATTCATAGTGACTTAATTATTTCAGCTTACTTGAGAATTAAAAAAATTATACAAAATCAACAGCATTCAACACGTGATTATTAAATAGTACAAAAAGTGAATAAAGTATTTCTCAATATGGATGATAACATGTTTAGGCAACAAGAGAGAGAGAGAGAGAGAGAGAGAGAGAGAGGAGGAGGACGAGAGGAGGGGAGAGGAGAGAGAGAGAGGAGGGAGAGGGAGAGGAGGGAGGAGAGAGGAGGGGAAGAGAGATGAGGAGAGAGAGGAGAGAGAGAGAAGGGGAGGAGAGAATAGGGAGAGAGAGAGATGAGAGAGGAGTACACAGTAATTTTTTAGCAGGTAGTGTTGGGCAACAATTTTCAAACTGGCCAATAATATATCACTTAACACTCCCTATTTTTACTTATTGCATATTAGAAAATATTACATATGTAAATGTGACATGAAAATAAAATATTAAAAAAAATTTTTACTCTTTAAAATCAGTTACAAGTGCACAAGGATAAGATACATATAAAAACATTTAAACACACACACACACACACACACACACACACACACCACACCACACACAACACACACACACACACACACACAACACACACACAACACCACACACACACACACAGAAAAGAGAGAGAAAGGGGGATAATTATATATATCAACAGGATGAGTAGCCTATGGGTTCATTTAGTTTTGATGCATCAATTACATTAGGTGATTTTTGAAGGTCGACAATGATTGGTGCTGTTTTAATTGAATTCGGGAGGGAGTTCCACAGTACAGGGCCTGGTATAGTTAAACTGGATTGAACAAGTCTATTCTTGGGTTGGGATACTTGGCTTTTTCAGTATTTCTGGAACGATTCATTGGGAACTTATCTCTTAAGGATGTTGGGACAGCTCCTGCCATTATCTTAAAACATCAGAATACCCTTGTTATATTTTAGTCTTTGTTGTAGGGGGGGAGAATACTTAATGAGTATAATCCACGTCAAGTAATGTTGTTTTCTCCAGGAGGATAAGTTTGAGGAGCACGTTTATACAGACTTGATAAGGGTTTCATAGTGTTTGCACTGGCAGAATCCCTAGAGAGAGAGAGAGAGAGAGAGAGAGAGGAGAGGAGAGAGGAGAGAGAGGAGAGAGAGGAAAGGGGGAGAGGAGGAGAGAGAGAGAGGAGAGAGGGAGAGAGAGGGAGAGAGAGAGAGAGGGAGAAGAGAAGGAAGGAGAGAGAGTGAGAAGAGGAGAGAGGAGGCATCCAAATCACATCGTCATAAAAAAAAAAAACGTCAACAAATTATTCAAAAAAACTCACACTTCCATAAAAATAACTATCATCAATGAAATCTAAAAACTCACAATTTGACCAAAACTAACAAGGAAAAGAAAACCCAGAGAGAGAGAGAGAGAGAGAGAGAGGAGGAGGAGAGAGAGAGAGAGGTGAGAGAGAGAGGAAGAGAGAAGAGAGAGAGAGAGGGGAGAGAGAGAAGGAGAGGGGAAGGGGGAGAGGAAGAGAGAGATGAGAGAGAGAAAAACATCTTCAAATTACATCAGAACAAAGTAGTCAATATTTCAAAACACTCTCACTTCTGTTTTAAAAAAATAATCTCATCAATTATCTATAAACTCATAATGTAGCCAATCCTTAATAGGAAAAGAAAACCCCAAAAGGCAAAACAACAAACAATAGAGCCAGA
>CM060343.1:38035974-38040974 GCA_030674155.1 Stramonita haemastoma
GAGAGAGAGGAGAGAGAGAGAGAGAGAGAGAGAGAGAGAGAGAGAGAGATTACACCACACTGACAAATCAGGAAGATCAGGACTCCAGCCCCTTTAACAGAAATATCCCTGGTTGATGATTGGCTGAAGAGACACAGGCATTGTCAAAGGGAGTTCCCCCTGGTGTTCCTTTGGGTGTCTTCTTTCACCCCTGCTGTGATTTTCAGGAAGGCTCTGTATATCTTTCTTTCTGTTGTTCCCAGTCAATTGTCTTTGGCTTTGCTTCGATGGCCACAATGATGTGATATAATGATTTGTTGTTGTTTTTTTCTTTTTTTGGCCTGACTGTATGTTTGTCTTTTGGGGGCTGTCTGTTGGTTGGTTTCTTTGTTGTTGGTTGGTCTGTTTGTTGATTTGCTATTGTTTGTCCATTTGTCTGTCTGTTGGTCTGTCTGTTGTTGGTGTGTCTGTTGTTGGTCTGTCTGTTGTTGGTGTGTCTGTTTGTTAGAGTGTTTGTTGTTGGTTTGTATGCATGCTCTTGCATTGCATGTCTGTAGTTGGTTTGTCTGTTTGTTGGTTTATCTGTTTGTTGGTCTGTTTTTATTAGTTTGTCTGTTCTTGGTTTATCTGTTGTTGGTCTATCTGTTGTTGGTTCCTCTTTTTGTTTGTTTGTATGTTGTCATTTCGTTTATTGTTGCTTTTTCTATCTGTTGATTTTTTTGTATTTTTTCCTCTGACATAATTAATGTATGTTTCGGCTTTATCTGTTTGTTGATTTGTCTGTTCATTAGTTTGTCTGCTGCTTTTTGTCTCTCTGCTGATTTGTATAGTTTTGTTCATTTATCTGTCTGTGAGTGTTTTTTTTTTTTTTAATTTTTCCTATGTTGGTTTGTCTGATTGTTAGTTTTGTTGTCGTGTGCTTGTTACACCTCGTATGTCTGTTATTTTGTCAATGTGCTGGAGTCAAGTTTCATGCCCAGATTCAAAACCTCACCCCCTTTTACATTAAAAAAAATTCTAAAGGAGAATGCAGGGTGTAGTGTTAACAGCTTGTTATCGCTGAAAAAAGTTTTAACATAATATTTTACAAAATAACAACATTGTAGTGTTGGCATCAGCACTTAACTTAGATCAATAACGGGTAGGACATTTGGCCAGGATATCTTGAGAGTTATTAGTCAGAGCCTGGTTTCTCACAGAAAAAGTTTGCTGCTATCCCTGATGCTGTGCTGAATACTGCCTGTGCAGTGTGATAGCAATACAGTGTGTTGTGAACCCAAACCTTAACTGCAGACTGTGGCCTACAGTCTTGAAACTCTGTCTTGTTATTTCATCATTTTATCTTTGGCAAGGACAATGAGCCTTTGAATTCAGGGAACAGTCATGGTTAATGCACACACACTCACAAACACACACAAGCACGCACACACACGTGCACGCACACTCTAACACCACACAGAGACCCAGTGCCAATGCAGTAACCTTTCCAATGACCCCAGGCAGCAGCTCTCTATTGAGGGTGACACAAGATATGCACCTGCCTGAACAGACATGCACCCCTTCCCCAATCTACCCTACACTGCAACCAGTATACACACATGTCTGTCAGCATAAACAACCCCTTACACAATCCGGTTTTACTGAAAGAAGGTCATGGAGCATGTATAACCTCGGCTTTGTATACACCCAGCCCTTTAAAACAAACACAAAACAACGAAACCAACAGGCAAACAGTAAGGTATGACAGAAAATTGTATATCTGGATTTTTTTTTCAAGAGAAAATTCCATTATTTTTTAGATTTTTTTCTTGTTTTGTATTTTGCATTTTGTACCACTCTTTGTCACAGCAGATTTATCTGCCTGAAATTCGACCTGCTCTTCCCGGGGAGAGTGTGTTGCCACAAGTGCAGCGCCTACCCATTTTTTCTTTTCGTTTTCCTGCATGCAACTGTATTTGTTTCCCTATCAGAGTGACTTTTTTCTACAGAATTTTGTCATGGTCAACCCCTTGTTGCCGTGGGTTCTTTTACGTGCGCTAAATAGTGATGTGTAAACACACGGGACCTCGGTTTATTCTCTCATCCGAAAGACTAGCGCCCAGACCACCACTCAGGGTCTAATGGATGGGGTAAAAGGTTTGGGCCCAAACCGGTACGAACCACTCCGACCGGGACTTTTTGCTTTCTAAGCAGGGGGCGTTACTACCTAGACCACCCATCCACCTATATACTGTATGGAAAAATCATATATTTTCAAAGTTAAAGTTTTCCTTTTATACAAGTGGTTTTCATGATCTTGTGTTGATAAAAACGATTATTTTGAATTTGAGATTATGTGTGTGTGTGTGTGTGTGTGTGTGTGTGTGTGTGTGTGTGTGTGTGTGTGTGTGTGGTGTGTGTGTGTGTGTGTTTGTGTGTGTGTGTGTGTGTGTGTGTGTGTGTGTGTGTGTGTGTGTGTGTGTGTGTATGTGTTTGTGTTGTGTGTGTGTGTGTGTGTGTGTGTGTGTGTGTGTGTGTGTGTGTGTGTGTGTGTTGTGAGAGTGGAAAACAATGTTACCTGAACATGACTTGTGTGGGAGTATGTTATATATGTGACACTCCACCACATAATGAGTCGCTTAGCACACTGCCCACTTTTGCATTAGGGGTTATTAAAGGCAGGTATGGGTGAAGTTGTCAATTTTGATATTTTGATTAAATATTAAACTTTGTCCGGTACACTACTCTGTAATGAAATATCAAGGCATATTTTTTATATTCCTTTTGCTTTTAAATGTGTTTAGAAAATACACAAGCCTTCATTCTGACAAACTGTTATGAAAAAAACTTGTCATTTTTTTCATTTTGTCACATTCTGCAGTCTATCATTTCAGTTTGTAATAACTTTGTACAGAATTGTCTACTTTTCAATCTTTCTTCTTTTTTTGTTATTGAATAGCCTTTTCATTGTAGATTAATAACTTTTTAATAACTGGAAAAGGACCTCTGGTGCAATGCGACTCTTTATGTGGTGGAGTGTCACATATGTGCAATTTCGGCAGGTGGCATAATGTGTTGTTTATTCATGATATTGTAAGCTAAGTGATAAAATATAACTGAAACATTATTTTATCCTTAAATGCTTAAATCTTTGCTTATATTTACTACGAAAAGCTGAAGACCTCGAGGAAAGGAGGAAGCTGGTTGTGAGATCTTCAGTAGTGTCCCCGATGGTTTACAGGAATACAGGATAGGTGATGGTGATGGTAAAGTGAAGATGATTCTAACTGGTGACAAGGTAGCCATGACATGTAGCGTTGTAACCTTTCTGGACACATCTAGTAAGTCTTCTTCTGAGTCATCTGCAGGGGAACTGGGGTCAAAAGGACAGTTTCTGTTCAGAACAAAATAAGTCACAGCTCTGAAATGTCGGACATGCAGCTAGTGAAAAGTATTCCCTCGTCACTTCAGAGCTACGAGCTGAAAGAAAACCACCTCTAAGTGTGGTTGAATTATTTAAACAGTGACAGGTGTGTAAGGAAAGGACAGATGCTGTAGAGAGTGATTATCGCTGGCTTTGCCATTTCCATATCTGTTTGATGACACATGCAGCATGTCACATTGTGTCATATCTGATGACACTTGCAGCATGTCACACTGTCATATCTGATGACACATGCTGCATGTCACATTGTGTCAGATATATCTGATGACACAAGCAGCATGTCACACTGTATCATATCATATCTGATGACACGTGCAGCGTGTCACATTGAGTCACATATCTCTGATGACACGTGCAGCATGTCGCATTGTGTCACATCTATCTAATGGCACGTGCAGCATGTGACAGTGTGTCATATCTGTTTTGATGACACGTGCAGAGTGTCACATTGTGTCAGATCTATCTGATGACACGTGCAGCATGTAAGAATGTTCCCTATCTATCTGATGGCATACACAGTCTGTTACATTGTGTCAAATCTATCTAATCACACATGCAGCATACCATTTTGCATATAATCTATTCAGGACATGTCTAGTTGACTCACTTATGGGCCACTGAAGCCAAAACAAACCCCAAAAAGACAATGTTTCCAGCCAAAATTTTATAGCCATACAATATTGATATCTCTTTGAATAAATCTGAGTACTGTTATCCTAACAAAACTTATTATTTGTAGAGCAATGAGTACAAGACTTACACAAGCTTGCTCAACACCTTAAAACAACAATAGTAACACACAAAAACGATGCATTCTACATGGAAAGACAATGTATAAGCTGACACACCAACATGTACATTAGGACAGATGTGCAGCAACGCACGTTGGGCTGGACTCGTGTTGACAGTGTCCAGCATCTTTCTGTCCTGTCCTGTAGGCTCTCACAGCCAACACACTGCAGTTGACTCTGCCAGCAGTGCACCACAAAGGTCGATTCTGGCCTTGGAAGTGTCCACACTTTGTCATTTCAAACCTAAAATGTAAGATGACACTTTGGGCTTTAATTCTGATAGGAACTGTACATACAGGGTAATGTACATGTAAACTATTCGTTTTGATTTTTTTTTTATTAAAGATGTGTATGAGTGCAGCTTTGTGGCCAATGTCGTCATTTTTTGACACTATAGTTTAAAACAATTGTACAGAATAGGAACATTTAAACTGTTAAACAGTTACATTTTAGAGCCTTGGTCTAAAATAGAATTCTTTTGTTGTTTCATAAAAGGCAAGTAGTACCATCAAATTACAGATCATGTATCGCTTTATTAGTTACCATAGTCACAGACTTCAAATCCAGGAACCTGAACTCTGACCTGTGACCCCATGGCGGCTTTACCATAGTCACAGACTTCAAATCCGGGAACCTGAACTCTGACCTGTGACCCCATGGTGGCTTTACCATAGTCACAGACTTCAAATCCAGGAACCTGAACTCTGACCTATGACCCCATGGCGGCTTTAGCATAGCCACAGACTTCAAATCCAGGAACCTGAACTATGACCTGTGACCCCATGGCGGCTTCACCTTGACACTCC
>CM060343.1:38050974-38058474 GCA_030674155.1 Stramonita haemastoma
GCAGCAGCAGCAGCAGCAGCAGCGGTAGCAGCAGCGGTAGCAGCAGCAGCAGCAGCAGGAGTAGTAGCAGGAGTAGTAGCAGTTAGTAGTAGTAGTAGTAGTAGTAGTAGTAGTAGTAGTAGTAGTAGTAGTAGTAGTAGTAGTAGTAGTAGTAGTAGTAGTAGTAGTAGTATCATCATCATCATCATCATCATCATCGTCATCGTCATCGTCATCATCATCATCATCATCATCATCATCATCATCATCATCATCATCATCATCATTCACCTCCTCCTTTTGTCTATAACATTCTTCCCAGCATTTTTCTTCAAATAAGTTGCATTCTTCATGCTGGCATTGAACCAGGGCTATAGCTTTGGCACACTGCCATCTCACTGTGACATGTCAAAGTTGTATCTGTGGCACACTGTCAGCTCACTGTGACATGTCAAAGCTGTAACTCTGGCACACTGTCAGCTCTATGTGACATGTCAAAGCTGTAGCTGCGACACACCGTCAGCTCACTGTGACATGTCAAAGCTGTGACACACTGTCAGCTCACTGTGACATGTCAAAGTTGTGACACACTGTCAGCTCACTGTGACATGTCAAAGCTGTGACACACTGTCAGCTCACTGTGACATGTCAAAGCTGTGACACACTGTCAGCTCACTATGACATGTCAAAGCTGTGGCTGTGGCACACTATCAGCTCACTGTGACATGTCAAAGCTGTGACATACTGCCAGCTCACTGTAACATGTCAAAGCTGTAGCTGTGGCACACTATCAGCTCACTGTGACATGTCAAAGCTGTGACATACTGCCAGCTCACTGTAACATGTCAAAGCTGTAGCTGCGACACACCGTCAGCTCACTGTGACATGCCAAAGCTGTGACACACTGTCAGCTCACTGCGACATGTCAAAGCTGTGACACACTGTGAGCTCACTGTGACATGTCAAAGCTGTGACACACTGTCAACTCACTGTGACACGTCAAAGCTGTGGCTGTGGTACACTGTCAGCTCACTGTGACATGTCAAAGCTGTAGCTGTGGCACATTGTCAGCTCACTGTGACATATCAAAGCTATGGCACACTGTCAGCTCACTGTGACATGTCAAAGCTGTGACACGCTGTCAGCTCACTGTGACACGTCAAAGCTGTGGCTGTGGTACACTGTCAGCTCACTGTGACATGTCAAAGCTGTAGCTGTGGCACATTGTCAGCTCACTGTGACATATCAAAGCTATGACACACTGTCAGCTCACTGTGACATGTCAAAGCTGTGACACGCTGTCAGCTCACTGTGACATGTCAAAGCTGTAGCTGTGGCACACTGTCAGCTCACTGTGACATGTTAAAGCTGTAGCTGTGGCACATGTCAGCTCATTGCGACATGTTAAAACTGTAGCTGTGGCACACTACCTGGGTCTTTACAAAACTGGTTCCCTGACCTTTCTGCAGTAATATCTGTCTGTTCTGTCCATTCCCCCTCGTCCCCCTCATTTCAGCAACATGGTCTGTCATTTTTTCGTCTATCCCCCTTATCTCTTCCCCTTTATCTTTCTCCCTCAACATTCCTGGCTGAACAGTTGTGGCCAGGCCATTGGATATGGTAACGTGGCCATGGCAACACCGTGTTGTTTTCTTTCCTGACTGAAGTGGGCATCTGTTCAGACCTGTAGAAGCTCTGAGGAATGGACACATAATTTATGTGGTTGACAGTGATGTGGCTTGTGGGTTTGGGTTTGTTAACGTCCATGTCCTTTTTTAAAAGTTACTGCACAAAACCGTTCAAGCAGAAAAAGACGAGTTCAAATGAAAAAAAAAACACAAAACATGTTCCTACTGCACTGATGAATGTGTGTAGAAAAAAAGGAAAAAAAATGTATTTATGAAAGTAGTAAACCATTGATTAACAAATAAGAATGTTTTCCACTTCAAGCCCAACAATCTCATCAATGAACGCCATGTGCAGAGGCCAGCTCTGTGATGCTCTGACAATAACGTGAAGGACGAAGAAGAGAGCACTGCTGCCAGAAGAACGTGTCAAACAGAGAAAAGCCATTCTGATACAAAAACAAATGCAGCTGCAGACAGGAAAGGAAAAATAACGGTTCGGGATGCTCTTGTGACGATGTGCTCTCCCTGGGGAAAGCAGCCCAAATTTCACACAGAGAAATCTGCTTCGACATAAAGTTGTATAAACATGAAATAAAGTTAAAAATGAAATTGAAAATGGAAAAAAATGGAATTGTAATTATTCTCTATAGCATGGGTGCCATAAGCGTAGGGCTATTCTCAGATCACGCTGTCACTCAGAAAGTCTAACGACTGTAGTCAACATCTACAAGTAGAACAGCAATACAGACCTCTACTGAACCAGTCACAAACGCCTGATCAATAGTTGAGCTGTTATCTATTAGATTACAACAACTTGAAATTATGTTACAGGTACTACAATAATGAACGAGTCTTTAGCACAACACACTGTCACCCTTATCATCGAGGCAGGCTGATTTCCATGGCAACAACTAGTGCATAGGTGGAGAAAGAGGAGAAGTTAGAAAAGGAGAGAGAGAGAGGAGAGAGAGAGAGAGAGAGAGAGAGAGAGAGAGAGAGAGAGAGAGAGAGAGAGAGAGAGAGAGAGAGAGAGAGAGAGAGAGAGAGAGAGAGAGAGACAGACAGACAGACAGACAGACAGACAGACAGACAGACAGACAGACAGACAGACAGACACAGACACAGACCAGACACAGACAGACAGACAGACAGACAGACAGACAGACAGACAGACAGACAGACACCGACCGACCGACCGACCGACCGACCGACCGACCGACATAGGAAGAGACAGACAGACTGAGACAGAGATAGAGAGAGGTACAGGAGAAAAAAGTATAGTCCAGATCACGTGCACATACTCTACATTAGTAAACAGTCATTCTGCAATAGAACTCCGAACAAAGACCTTTGCAAGCAGTTTGTTTTATTTTTAATGACATTTTCATCAATGTTCAACAATGATTTTTAAATAACTTGTAAAATCCCTTTCCATTTTAATTTATATCAGCTGCCAGCCGGCTACCCAACCCTAACTCCAGTTTTTTTGGTTTTTTTATAATTTAGCGGAAGGGGGAGGTAGGCTTATCCCAATGCTCTGACCAGCAGTGACACAATGACTGACCAACTGACTTTTGTTCAGTTTTGAGTTCTAGACTCATTTCAAAATATTCCTCCACGGGGATGGGGGGGGGGGGGGTCTGTCAGTATAATAGTATCTCTACCCTCTGGAAATTCTGAGCTAGAAATTTCCTCTTTTCTGTCACTCTGTTTCTGCCTCGTTCCTTTTCTTCCTGTCACCTTTTTGTCTCTTTTCTGCCTTCTTCACCCTTCTGCCTTTTCCCAGGAAACACTTACAAGAAAACAATTCTCTTATGCCGAAGTAAAATGCACTGGGCCCGACTTGTCAGGCGCTTAACGGCAGCGTGGCGCTTTCCTCATAACACAGACTCTAGTTACTGTCCAGTGTTGGGGAAAAAAGAATTTGTAAATATATCAGACCACAATGACGTTATTTCCAGAATGCTTAAACAAAAGAAAAAAAAAACGTTTCTTAATTCCAGCCGTGTTAACTTTACAGCTAGAAAGCACAAACACGGAATAGGGAGTGCACAGTCCTTTAGTTTCAGAGGAAAAGGAGTTTTCTCAATTATATTTTTTGCGGAACAAGTCAGTTGGAAAGTCAAAGTGCCAAAGATGTGTGCTCACCACTAGATAAAAAACAAAAACCAACTTTGCTATGAAATACATAGAAATGGAAGCATTGCATACTGCAAGAAAACGTTATGCTGTTCCTCTAAACTAACCTGCAATATTTTATCTACTTATTCGGGTTGACAATTTTAAATCTTATGCCATAATGATATAGGTGATTGGATCAACTGAAAACGTTTATCCACATAATGTTAGAACTTCATTCATTGGATTTGGAATACAACAAATACATGCAACCCTAAAGCAAAACAACAACAACTTAACATGCTACTCAACCATGGGGTTCCCGTTCATTTTACCTGGAAGTACAATCATTTAGAAAGCAGCTTCATACACAATGTACTGGTGAAAAAAAACAACTACAACAACAAATAATCACAATGCATATAAATAACTATTGACCCTTAAATATTAGAATCTAGGAGCGGGTGGCAGCAAATTAATGAGGGGAGGGGGGCAGCAAATAAATGGGGGGGCAGCAAATAACTGGGGGGAGCAAATAAATAGGGGGAGCAGTAAATAAATGGGAGGGGAGCAAATATTGGGGGGGATAAATGGAGGCAGCAAATAATGGGGGGAGGGGGGAGGGCAGCAAACAACGGCAGCATGGCGTATTTTCCCTCATGTAACATGCACTAGCTGCTGTCCGAGTGTTGAAGAAGCAAAAAGAATGAAAATATATCGGACTACAACGACGTTATTTCCAATATGCTTAAACTAAAGAAAAAAAAATCATGTTTCGTAATTTCAGCCATGTTACCTTTACAGCCAAAAGCACAGACACTGAACAGTGCGTGCAAACACTTCAGTTTCAAAGAAGGCTGAGTTTGCTAGTTCATACCTATTTTAGGAAAATCTCAGTTACGAAGTCAGGTGCCAAAGGTGTGTGCTCACCACGAGATATAAAACAACTGTGTTATAAATTACATAGAAAATGGAAGCATTGCATACTACAAGAAAACATTTTGTTGCTCCTCTAAACTAGCCTGCAACATTTGCTCTATTAATTCGAATAGACAAGTTGACTTGACATAATGATATAGGCGATTGGATCAATTGAAAATTTTTATCTACATAGTTTTTTTTACACTTGAGATTCTAGAACATGTTTAACTGTGTTTGGAAAACAAAAAAGTGCATGCAAACCTAAAGCAAAACAAAAACAACCTAACATGCTACTGAACCATGGGGTTCCCAATTCATTTTCCTTGAAGTAAAATCAATTAGAAAGCAGCTTCGTACACAATATATTAATTTTGGTAAAAAGAAAACGAACAAAAAAAACCCATGTAACTAACCTTTAACCCTTAAACATTAGAAGAAAGGAAAGGGGGGGGGGAGGAGAGAGAGCAGCAGATAATTGGGGGAGGGGCAGCAGATAATTGGGGGAGGGGCAGCAGATAATTGGGGAGGGGCAGCAGATAATTGGGGGAGGGGCAGCAGATAATTTGAGACAGCAAAAGAAATTTGGGGGACCAGTGGGGGGAGGGGGCAAATATTTTTGAGGGGAGTAAATAATTGGGGGCATCAAGTAAATGGGCTTGGCAAGAAATAAATGGGCTTGGCAAGTAATAAATGGAGGGGCGGCAAATAACAGCAGCATGGCGTATTTCCCCTCGTGTAACAGACGCTAGTTGCTGTCTGAGTGTTCGAAGAAAAAAAAATGAATGAAAATATATTAGACTACAACAGCACTATTTCCAATATCCTTAAATTGTAAAAAAAAACACACCAAAAGTTTCTTAATTCCAGCAATGTTATTTCTACAGCCAGAAAGCACAGACACTGGTGAGAAGTGCCCACCAGGCTCACCTTGCACAAACACCTTGTCCTGCAAAGAAAGCTACCTTTCGTCTTACATGCAGCAACTTCCAGCGCCAGCTTAGAGTTATCCAAAACGAGTGGTGGACTAACCTCGCCCAGAAAACTCAGCTCTGCGCTGACACAGGTGACTACAGAGGCTTCTACGAAGCTTTGAAGGCAGTCTATGGACCCTCTCACCAAGTGTTGAGTCCTTTGCGCAGCACTGACGGCCAGGCACACCTCACAGACAAGATGTCCATATTGAACCGCTGGGCTGAACACTTTCAAACCCTCTTCAGCGCTGATCGCACTGTTGATGACGCAGTGATCCAACAGATCCCACAGCAACCAGTGAAAGAAGAACTGGACGAAGCCCCAGCCCTGGAAGAGGTAACTAAAGCCATAGAACAACTGAAGAGTGGGAAGGCTGCAGGCGTCGACGGTATTCCACCAGAATTATGGAAAAACAGGGGGCAAACACTGCACTGCAAGCTCCATAAATTTTTGGTTTGCTGCTGGGAGGAGGGAAAGCTACCACAAAACCTTCGTGATGCAATCATAATCACCCTTTACAAAAACAAAGGGGAAAAATCAGACTGCTCCAACTACAAGGGGATAACTCTTCTCTCCATCGCTGGCAAAATCCGTGCAAGAGTTCTCCTCAACAGACTAGTACCTGCTGTTGCAGAACACCACCTCCCTGAGAGCCAGTGCGGCTTCAGAGCTAACAGGGGTACCACTGACATGGTCTTCGTGCTCAGACAACTTCAAGAAAAGTGCCGCGAACAGAACAAGGGACTGTACATCACCTTCGTTGATTTAACCAAGGCATTTGACTCTGTGAGCAGGAAGGGCCTGTGGCAGATCATGGAGCGTCTTGGCTGTCCCCCAAAGTTTCTCAACATGGTGATCCAGCTACATGAAGACAAGCGTGGCCAGGTCAGAAACAGCAACGACCTCTCAGAGCCTTTCCCAATCACAAACGGGGTGAAGCAGGGCTGCGCGTTCTTGCACCAACCCTCTTCACTATCTTCTTCAGCATGATGCTTCAGTGGGCCACAGAAGATCTTGATGACGAAGACGGAGTTTTCATACGCTACTGCACAGATGGCAGCCTATTCAACCTGCGGCGTCTTAAGGCCCACACCAAAACCTTGGAGCAACAAATTCGAGAGCTACTTTTTGCTGATGATGCTGCCCTTGTAGCCCACACATAAACCGCCCTGCAGCATGTAACATCCTGTTTTGCAGAGGCAGCCCAGCTCTTCGGACTGGAAGTCAGCCTGAAGAAGACAGAGGTTCTCTACCAGCCCGCACCTCAGGTAGCGTACCATCCACCTCACATTACAATTGTTGAGACAGAACTGAAGACAGTCCAGCAGTTTACCTACCTGGGATGCACAATCTCCTCTGACGCAAAGATTGATAAAGATGTAGACAACAGACTGACAAAGTCAAACAGTGCTTTCGGCAGACTCTACCACCGTGTCTGGAAAAACAAACACCTGAAGAAAGACACCAAGATCAGTGTCTACAGAATTGTGGTACTGACCACCCTCCTGTACGGCTCTGAGTCATGGGTCACATACAAACACCACCTGCACATTCTGGAACGTTTCCACCAACGCTGTCTCCGCTCCATCCTCGACATCCACTGGAGCGACTTCACCACGAATGCTGAGGTGCTGGAGCAAGCAGGGATCACCAGCATTGAGGCCATGTTGCTGAAAACGCAGCTACGCTGGGCAGGGCATGTCTCTAGAATGGAGGACCATCGCCTACCGAAGATGGTTCTCTACGGTGAACTTTCCACCGGACACCGCTACAGAGGCGCACCAAAGAAGAGATTTAAAGACTCTCTGAAGAAATATCTGTCAGCCTGCCTCATAGACCATAACCAGTGGTCAGTCCTTGCTGCTGACCGGCAGGCCTGGCG
>CM060343.1:38068474-38075974 GCA_030674155.1 Stramonita haemastoma
TTTTTGTGGTAACTGAACTGACAGCCTTGAGGAGGAGGAGGAGGAGGAGGAGGAGGAGGAGGAGGAGGAGGAGGAGGAGGAGGAGGAGGAGGAGGAGGAGGAGGAGGAGGAGGAGGAAGAAGAAGGAGAAGAAGAAGAAGAAGAAGAAGAAGAAGAAGAAAGAAGAAGAAGAAGAAGAAGAAGAAGAAGAAGAAGACAGAAGAAGAAGAAGAAGAAGAAGAAGAAGAAGAAGAAGAAGAAGAAGATCAACAACAACAACAAGAGCAATAGCATCAACAACAACAACATGTAGAAGTAGAAGGAAAAGGAGGAGGAGGAAGAGCATGATAACAATTATAATGACAATAATTATAATAGTAACTACTATTTTATGCTGACTTATAATGATAATAAGGGTAATATTCATATTTGGCCATTTACTGTGCTTTCATATCATTGATATATCGTACAAAGCGCAGGGCACACGGTAAGTGTACTACAAAGCATCGTTTCTGACATGTTATTGCTGCCTCCTCTTCTATGACCTTTGTGATCCCCTGTTTTCACGCTGATCATTTCAATCTTCCAGTCACAACCAGACACATGTTTGTTATGTCGCATCCCAAGGGTTAGTAGTTTACAGGGGTCTCGTCAATTTTAGGCCGCTATGTGTTCACCAGCCTGAGAGGCCCTGCACTGTTGCCGGGACACATTGGTAGTGTTTAGTGGTGCTGGTTCTGAGCTAACATACGCAGGACACTACTTACTAAGCCCCTACTAACGACAGTGTCAGCTCAGTCGCGGAGCCAGACTGAGTGAGTCACCCACCTGAGGTGGCGACCACTCCATCATCCTTCCAATGACTGTTCCCGCGAACATCCAACCCCAAAGGCTTTGACAGAAACTCAGCACAGGCACAGGAGTGTATGGAGAAACCGAATCTGAGGTCATCATGAGACCAGAGCAACTGAGACCACCCAGTCAGAGGCATTTTACTTTTATTGCATGGTGGTCAATGATAATGAGGATAACGTAACGAATCTGTTATGAATGTGATATGCTATGAGACTTCTTGTCGGGATTGTACTCTATGCTTATTATCATAATATACACTGGCGTCAACCAGGTCCATGAGATACAGTAACCTGCAGTGTTGATCAGGTAATTTGAGAGACACTCTCAAACTTGCATCCGAGAGACAAATAAAGCTCGACTGTGTGGCCCCAGTTTTCCCAATGAGCCCACAGCACACTCCCCCAGGTTAAAGGCGAACAATTCCCTACGGTTAACGGGATTGGAAAATGTGACCCTCCAGTCCATAACCCCAGGCGCTGACCACTGCGCCATGGCGGCTGGTTATCTATGACATGTTCACACCTTCATAGGACTCCTTACCCCACACCCTTCACTGGTTATCTATGACATGTTCACACCTGCATAGGACTCCTTACCCCACACACTTCACTGGTTATCTATGACATGTTCACACCTTCATAGGACTCCTTACCTCACACCCTTCACTGGTTATCTATGACATGTTCACACCTTCATAGGACTCCTTACCCCACACCCTTCACTGGTTATCTATGACATGTTCACACCTTCATAGGACTCCTTACCCCACACCCTTCACTTGTTATTTATGACATGTTCACACCTTCATAGGACTCCTTACCCCACACCCTTCACTTGTTATTTATGACATGTTCACACCTTCATAGGACTCCTTACCCCACACCCTTCACTTGTTATCTATGACATGTTCACACCTTCATAGGACTCCTTACCCCACACCCTTCACTGGTTATCTATGACATGTTCAAACCTTCATAGGACTCCTTACCCCACACCCTTCACTGGTTATCTATGACATGTTCACACCTTCATATGACTCCTTACCCCACACCCTTCACTGGTTATCTTTGACATGTTCACACCTTCATATAACTCCTTACCCCACACCCTTCACTGGTTATCTATGACATGTTCACACCTTCATAGAACTCCTTACCCCACACCCTTCACTACACAGGCTGAAGAAAAACTTCACAGAATTATCAGTGCCCTCACTCCTCCCTGACAGCCCGCGTGCATCTCTGACAATCCATCCTCCCTTCACCATCTTCCCTACAAATACACACACGCACACGTGGAAACCCCCCCCCCCACACACACATACATACATACATACATACATACACACACTTACAAACACACACGCTTGCACACACACATACACATACACGCACGCACGCACGCACGTACGCACGCACACACACACACACACACACACACACACACACACACACACACAACACACACACACACACACACACACACTCACACACACACACACATAAAGATGCATGCAAACTCAAACTTAAACACTGGGTAAAATACAGAGCAGAGACAGATTCCAGAAGCAGAATGCATCACTTGAGGAACTGGCTGAACAGACAAGGTTTGAGGTTCTTTTTCACAGAGGCCAGAGAGGGAGCGTGTACGAATAGGGTCTTTGTACATTAACACATTTAGAAAGTAGTAGCCTGCATGGTTTTGTTGACACTGATCTATATTCTATTGCAATGTCATAGAGAAAGAATGAACTATGTGTGCAAATATGAGTAACTAATGTATACTGTATATTGTAAACCATTTTCATTCACTGCAGACTTCTCTGTTCAATCAGGCTTCTGACCCTTAAGAGAGTACACCACCACAAGAGCCGCACCACCAACCACCAACACAGAAAACAATTTCCTGTGTGTATTTTAATTTACTTCCCAAAGAAAATGGCCCTCTCATACATATTTTCACCAGGAGCAATCTCTCCTTGCCCTGTGTTCTTTAATGGAACGTCTCTACGGCCACTCATGGCTGCTGTGTTGAGAGGTATTGGAACACGTGGACACACCCAAAGTTTCTGTAGATTTACTTTGCTGAAAGTATTCATACTGCCACAGAAAAGCATCAAGGAACCCCACCCCCACCCCCCCAAAAAAAAAAAGTATATATATATATATATATATATATATATATATATATTATATATTATATATATATATTATTATATTATTATATATATAATATATATATATAATATATATATATATATATATATATATATTATATATATATATATATATATAATATATATATAATATATATATATATATATATATATCTCCTCTACCTTTACTTTTACCTTAATATAAACTGACTCAAGCTCTATGATGAGTTTCCTTTATTTTAAGCGATAGTTTCATATACAGCTAACCCTAACCTGAAGACTGCAGTTGTCTTGTTACACACCATGAATTAGTCATTGAGCATGTGCAGGACGAGTTTTAAAGTGACGAATGCGCGCTCTCTAAACCTCAAAGCCAGGAACATTACAGACCTGTTCATCCCTGACATGGGATGGCTTCCATCCCTGCTCAAGACTGGAAAAAAATGAGGCCAAGAATTTAAGATGTTTGACCAGTCTAGAGCAGTTGTATGGCAGAAATCTGGATGTGGTAAAGATGCAGATACAACACACTATCCAGTCTAGTGCAAACGTATGGCAGAAAACTGGGTCTGATGTGTGGTATGTCCAAGTATATCCAGCTCACTTACCTCTCTATGCCTGTGATTTTCCCTCATTGAATTTATCGCACACTTTGACTACCAAAGACAGTAATTCCTTTAATCTTTTAATTAACTATTATTGACGAAGGCTGTGTGAATCATCCTGGCTGATGCTTCATCCTGCAAAGTCATCAGGCTGCAGGATGGAGAGCAGATCCTGAGAGCCATCACACAAGAGTAAAGCCCCCTATGGTAAAGAGCTGTGATGGTGTCTCAATGATCCCCCCCCCCCCCCCCCCCCTGTTTGTAGCTAGAAGGCAATCTGTTCACAGCAGGATTGCCTATCCAAGGCAGGCAGCAATTTGGACCAGCCAGCCCAACCAGTTTCCTAGAGCAAAACAAAAAATAATCCTGAGGAACAGCTTCATGAAGGCATTGTACCAGTACTTGAACAGCAGGCCAGAAGATAAACACAATGGCGTTCTTTGTCTTGAAAGAACTTCTGAAGTCACCACCTTTATGCTCTAAACAGTACACTCCCTGCACAGAGCATAGATCCAACATCACTCAGTCAAGAGCGCTATATTCAGCACGCCCTTTCCTTTACCTAGTCCAAGTGTGGTCAGCTCCTGCTATAAATAGCACGAGTTAGCCCCACGTAGGCTGGGATGGATTGGATTAATGAGAAGCTGAGAGGAGCTGAAAGTGTGTGTGTGGGGGGGGGGGGGGAGGGAGGGGGGGACTGACAGCTGCCCATGCTTCTGTCTCATTTCCACTGCCTGAAAAAAACAAACACACACACTGACCAGTGCCCCTGGCAAATCTACACAGACCTTCTCCATACCCTACAGTCCTGCCCTGCCCTCAACACTCTGACACACCAGACGTGGCCCAGCGCAGAGATCTACAGGGAAAGCTGTGGGGATGGGCTGGGTCACTGCGACAGAGTGACGAGTTGTCCATCCAGAGTACACTAGAAAACTATCATGGCCAGGGAACATAGGAGAAGAATGAGAGGTAGGATCTAGTGACTTTGATCCATTGGCTGTGCACTTCAGCTAGATTTCACAGACAGACAGATGGATTGATGGGTGGTTGAACCAACAGACAGACAGACAGACAGGCCGACAGACATACAGACATACAGACAGACAGACAGACAGACAGACAGACAGACAGATAGATAGATAGATAGATAGATAGATAGATAGATAGATAGATAGATAGATAGATAGATAGATAGATAGATAGATAGATAGATAGATAGATAGATAGATAGATACAGACAGACAGACAGACAGACAGACAGACAGACAGACAGGTAGACAGACAGACAGACAGACAGACAGACAGACAGACAGACAGATAGATAGATAGATAGATAGATAGATAGATAGATAGATAGATAGATAGATAGATAGATAGATAGATAGAGACAGACAGACAGACAGACAGACAGACAGACAGACAGACAGACAGGTAGACAGACAGACAGACAGACAGACAGACAGACAGACAGACAGACAGACAGACAGACAAACATATATAAAAACAGAGACAGACAGAGAGTCCCCATTGTAAATGTCTAGATGTCTTCACATTTCTCTTTTCATCTACATCATTTCCAGATTAAGGATTGCAACGAACCCCAGGCAAAAACCAAACATGAACATTTCTACCACTGATGGTGATGGCCTCACAAACAACAACACATTCTGGATGATGGTCACGGCTTACCCCGAATTCCAGGCAGCAGAGATTATCTGGAAAATTTACCCTGCAGTCCTTCTTGTTATGGGAGGCTTTGGGAACATCGCCTCAGTTTGCGTCATGCGGCGTATGAAGGATCATAACTCATCTCAGTATGCCTTTTTCATGGCTCTGGCCATTTCAGATCTGAGTTTTCTGTGTACAACACCTGCTCTTGAATGGATAAAGTTTGCTTTTCACGTAGATATTATTCTCCTGCATCCAGCACTGTGTAAAATTGTGCCTTGGCTGATCTATGCCACAAGTATTATATCTGCCTGGCTCGTGACCTGTGTGACAGTACAGAGAACGATGGCAGTTCTGTGGCCACACAGGATGAGGGTGATGTGCACTGTGCGAAGAACGTGGATTGTCATTGCAATAATTACTGTCATTTCTTGTGCCATGAATGGTCATACGTTGGTTGAATTAGACATCATCTATTCAGACAGTTCGTACATATGTGACGCTCATGCAGGGCCATATAGAACTTTCATTCAAAATGTCTACCAGTGGGTGCATGGAGCTCTGTTTTCTATTGTCCCCTTTGTCTGTCAGTTTATCTGTGATATCATGTTGTCTGTCGCTCTAATCAAAGCAGTTTCTTCAGCATCCATTACTACACGTGTGGAATCCAACGCTGGCTCTGCACAAAACACTGACAGCCGTAAGAACATGTCTTACAGAACCACCATCATGGTTCTGGTCATATCCACTACTTTTCTTATTTTGAGCACACCTTTGGTTTTGTTTGAAAACTTGCATTACTACATATTTCCTGAGCAGCATCCTAATCAAATGACTGTGGCAATTCTCCTAGAAGCACTTGCATATCAGTTATGGCACACCAACAGTGCCATCAACATTTTCCTCTACTGTCTCACTGGAACCAAATTCAGACAGGAGTTTCTAAAGTGGATCTCCTGTAGTGTGAGGAGTTCCTCTGCTCAATCTGTCCATGAAACATCTGGAGAAGCATCAAAGAAATGAGACAGGAAGCATTATAGGAATAGTACCTTTTTCCATATGACCTTGCCTTTCATCTTCAGCTTACATGCAGACTCTCCTCTCTCTCTCTCTCTCTCTCCCTCTCTCTCTCTCTCTCTCTCTCTCTCTCTCTCTCTCTCTCTCTCTCTCTCTCTCTCTCTCTCTCTCTCTCTCTCTCTCTCTCTCTCTCTCTCTCTCTCTCTCTCTCTCTCTCTCTCTCTCTTCATTCTACTATTCGCAGATGACGTTGCACTATTTTCAACAACCCCTGGAGGTTTACAACACCAATTAAACATTTTGAAAGACTGCTGTAATGATTTGCAGTTAAGTGTTAATATCGATAAAACTAAAGTGATGGTATTTAGGAGAGGGGAATTTCTTTCAAAACAGGAACAATGGTATTACAATGGAATCCGGTTAGAAGTTGTGAATCAATATTGCTATTTAGGTTTCAGTTTTACAACAAAGTTGAGCTGTAAGCTGGGTACAGAACATTTAGTCACTAAAGGATAGAAGGCAGTGGTCCAGTTAAACAAAGTCTTTCATAGGTATAAAGAAATGAACGCTAGTATTTTTTTCAAGATTTTCGACTCTAAGATTCAGCCAATTTTGTTGTATTCATCAGAAATATGGGGATCAAACAGACTAAATCATATTGAGAAAATTCATTTAATGGCATGCAGAAGATTCTAAATTGTGCCGGTAAGAACACCTAATAAGATGGTTTATGGTGATTTAGGTAGGTTTCCACTTTATGTCAACTCTTGTACAAGCACCATCAAGTATTGGTTCAAATTATTGCAAATGGATCAAAGCAGAATGACGTATAATGTTTACTGCATGCAGTTAGAGTTAGATAGAAGTGGAAGATATTGCTGGATTTCAAAAATAAGAGAAATTTTGTGTGAAACAGGCTTTAACATTGTTTGGATGCAACAAAGTGTTGGGAATGTAAAAGTTTTCTTAGGTATATTTAAACAAAGATTAGTGGATATGTTTATACAAGAATGGGATGGGACTGTGAGAGATAAAGAGAGGTAGGAGATTTATAGATCATTTAAAAGTAATTTTGCAAAAGAGCAGTATTTAAACTCCATGGATGTCTACTGCTTTCGAGTGGCTATTGCACAAGCAATATTTAATGTTTTACCTCTTAATAATAATGCGTATAAATATAGTGATAGTATTCGGGACAAATTGTGTCCATTTTATGCA
>CM060343.1:38080974-38090946 GCA_030674155.1 Stramonita haemastoma
CTGTTTCTGCCTCGTTCCTTTTCTTCCTGTCACCTTTCTGTCTCTTTTCTGCCTTCTTCACCCTTCTGCCTTTTCCCAGGAAACACTTACAAGAGAACAGTTCTCTTATGCTGAAGTCAAATGCACTGGGCCTGACTTGTCAGGCGCTTAACGGCAGCGTGGCGCTTTCCCCTCATAACACAGACTCTAGTTGCTGTCCAGTGTTGGGGAAAAAAGAAATTGTAAATATATCAGACCACAATAACGTTATTTCCAGAATGCTTAAACCAAAGAAAAAATCAAAACGTCTTCTCAATTCCAGCCGTGTTAACTTTACAGCTAGAAAGCACAAACACGGAATAGGGAGTGCACAATCCTTTAGTTTCAGAGAAAGGGGAGTTTTGTGAATTACATTTCTGGGGAAACAAGTCAGTTGGAAAGTCAAAGTGCCAAAGGTGTGTGCTCATCACTAGATATAAAACAAAAATAAACTTTGCTATGAAATACATAAAATGGAAGCATTGCATACTGCAAAAGAAAACTTTATGCTGCTCCTCTAAACTAACCTGCAACATGTTCTCTACTTATTTGGATTGACAAGTTTAAATCTTACGCCATAATAATATAGATGAATGCATCAACTGAAAATGTTTATCCACATAATTTACACTTTGGATTTTAGAACATCATTAGATTTGGAACACAAAAAATACATGCAACCCTAAAGCAAAACAACAACAACTTAACATGGTACTCAACAATGGGGTTCCAGTTAATTTTTCCAGGAAGTACAATCAATTGGAAAGCAGCTTCATACACAATGTACTGGTATAAAAACAGCAACAACAAATGATCCCAATGCATATAAGTAACTATTGACCCTTAAATATTACAAGCTAGGAGCGGGTGGCAGCAAATTAAAGAGGGGAGGGGGGGGGCAGCAAACAAATTGTGTTGGGGGGGGGGGGGGGGGGGGGCAGCAAATAAATGTGTGTGTGTGGGGGCAGTAAATAAATGTGTGTGTGGCGGGGGGGGGGGGGGGCAGCAAATAAATATATATGTGGGGGGGGGAGCAAATAAATAGAGGGAGCAAATAAATTGGGGGCAGTAAATAAATGGGGGGCAGTAAATAAATAGGAGGGGAGCAAATATTTGGGGGGGGGGGAATAAAATTAATGGAGGCAGCAAATAATGGGGAGGGGAGCAAATGAAAAAGGGGCAGCAAATAATTGGGAGGGGGCAGCAAATAAGGGTAACATGGCCTATTTTCCCTCATGTAACAGACACTAGTTGTTGTCTGAGTGTTCGAAGGAAAAAAAAGAAGAAAATATATCAGACTACTATAGCACTATTTCCAATATGCTTAAACTATAAAAAAAAAAAAAAGTTGATTAATTCCAGCAATGTTATCTCTACAGCCAGAAAGCACAGACACTGAACAGTGAGTGCAAACACTTAACTTTCAAAGAAGGCTGAGGTTTGCAAGTCATTTTTTTTAGGGAAAAGTCAGTTGGAAAGTCAAAGTGTCAAAGGTGTGTGCTCACCACTAGATATAAAACAAAAAAAATACTATTAAATGCAAAGAAACTGAAGCAATGCATACTGCAAGAATCTTTTTTTGCTCCTCTAAATTAACGTGCGACACACCTCTCTTTATTTGGATAGACAAGCTAGCATCTTACAACATAATGATACAGGTGAATGGTCAATTGGAAATGTTTATCCACATAATTTGCACTCGAGATTCTTGAACATGCTTAACTGGACTTGGAACACAAAAAACACATGCAACACTAAAGAAAAACAAAAACAACTTAACATGCTATTGAACCATGGGGTTCCAGTTATTTTTTCACTGAAAGAACAATCAATTGGAAAGCAATTTCGTACACAATACATTGATAAAGAAAAAAGCAACTAATCCCAATGCATGTGAATAACTATTGACCCTTAAATATTAGGAAATAGGAGGGGGGTCGCAGCAAATACATGGGGGGAGATGGGGCAGCAAATACATAGGGGCGGAGGACAGCAAATGTATAGGAGGGGGGGCAGCAAATATAGGGGGGGGGGGGCAGCAAATACATGTTGGGGAGGGCAGCAAATACATGGGGGGAGCAAAGAAATGGGGCAGGGAATTAAAAGAGGGGGGGGGGGGGGCAGCAAAAACTTGGGGAGTGGGGGGGGGGGGGGGGAAGGAGGGCAGCGAATAATTGGGGGCAGAGCAAAGTAATGGGGGGCAGAAAATAAATGTGGGGAAGCAAACAAATGGGAAAGGCAGCAAATAAAATAGGGGGGGGGGGGGAGCAAAATAAATTGGCGGGGGTGGGGGGCAGCAAATAAATAGAGGGGTAGCAAATAACGTCAGCATGACGTATTTACCCTCATGGAACAGACACTAGTTGCTGTCTGATTGTTCAAAGAAGAGAAGAGAATGGAAATATATCGGACTACAATGGCAATTCCAATATGCTTAGACTAAAGAAAAACAAAATAAATGAAATTAAATAAATGGGGGGCAGCAAATAAATGGGGAAATTAAACAAATTGGGGGGGCAGCAAATGAATGAGGGCAGTAAATTAATTATTGGGGGGGGGGGGGATTCTAATAAACACGGGCAGTAAAGACATTTCTGATGGGGCAACAAATAAAATGGGGGGGGGGGGGGGGGGCAGCAAAAAAAATGGAGAGGCAGCAAATAACGGCAGCATTTCTCTCATGTAACAGACTAGTTGCTGTCTGGGTGTTCCAAGAAAAAAAGAATGAAAATATATCGGACTACAATGACGTTATTCCCTATATGCTTAAACTAATGAAAAAGAACGTTTCTTAATTTCAGCAATGTTACCTTTACAGCCAAAAGAATAAACACTGAACAGTAAGTGCAAACATTTAAGTTTCAAAGAAGGCCGAGTTTGCTAACCCATATTATTTTTTCAGGAAAAAGTCAGTTGGGAAGTCAGATGCCAAAGGTGTTTGCTCACCACTAGATATAAAACAAAAATCAACCTTGCTATGAAAAACAGGGAATATGGAAACATCGCATACTACAAGAACATCTTTTGCTGCTCCTCTAAACTAGCCTGCAACAACCTCTACTTTTTCGGATAGACAAGTTTGCATCTTACTACATAATGATACAAGTGAATCAGTCAAGTGGAAATGCTCATCCACATAAATAACACTCAAGATTCTAGAACATGCTTCACTGGGCGTGGAACACCAAAAATACATGGAACTCCAAAGCAAAACAAAAACCACTTAACAGGCTACTGAACCATGGGTTCCAATTCATTTTTCCTGGAAGTACAGTCAATTGGAAAGCAGCTTCTTACACAGTGTATTGGTAACAAAAATAAACAAGAACAAAAAAAAATGCATATTGACCCTTAAATATTCGGAAATAGGACGGGGGGGCATCAAATAAATTAGCGGGGGGGGGGGGGCATCAAATAAATGAAGGGCTGCAAATTATTGTGGAGACATCAAATGGTGGGGAGGGGGGGCTGCAAATAATTTTGGAGACAAAAAATGGGGGAGGGGTGCTACAAATAAGTGGGGGGGCAGCAAATAAATGGGAGGGGGGGCACCAAATAAATGGAGGGCCAGCAAATAAGGGCCACATGGCACATTTTACCTCAGGTAGCAGACTATCTGGTGTTAGTTTTTCAAGAAAAAAGAAAAAAAAAGGACCAAAATGACGTTATTTCCAAAATGCTTTAAAAATGTTTCTTAATTTCAGCCGTGTTACTTTTACAGCCAGAAAATACAGACAGTGAACAGTGACTGCACACACTACAGTTTCAAAGAAGGCTGAGTTTGCTAATCCATATTTATTTTTCGAAAAAAGTCACTTGGGAAATCATGGGGCGGATAGCCTAGTGGTCAGAACATTGCGCTGGCAATTTGAAGACCCGGGTTCGAGTCCGGTCGAGGAAATTTTCGTCCTGGAGTTAACATCAGTGCTGACTCCACTCTCCCCAAAAGTCCTTCGGATGAGACTTTAAACCGAGGCCCGTGTGCGAACGCACGCAGAACATCTTGCGCACACGTTAAATCCTGTTCCGCTTTTCGTAAGAGTAGGCCATCGTGTGCCGGTGGGAACAGATGACAATATTTACAAAACTGCATACACACGGGGACCGGATGAAACAAAAGCACATGATTGCTTATTCTGTTATCCTCGATATAAAAGAATAAATAAATGTGCCAAAGGCGTGTGCTCACCACTAGATATAAAACAACTTTGTAATAAAATACATGGACAATGGAAACATTGCATACACCAAGAAATATCTGTTGCTGCTCCTCTATAACAAACATACAAACATTTTCTCTACTTATTCCGATAGACAAGTTTCCATCTTACGACATAATGATAATGTGATTCGATCAATTGGATATGTATATCCACATAATTTACACTTCATTCCCAAGAACATGCTTATCTGGGCTTGGCAGACAGAAAAACACATGCAACCCTAAACAACAGATTTTAAAATGCTACTGAATCATGGGTTCCTGTTCATTTTTTCCTGGAAGTACAATATATTGGAAAGCAGCTTAATACACAATATGTTGATTAAAAAATCCCACAAAGCCCAGTGCATATGAATACCTATCCACACTTAAATATTAGGAAACAGGACAGGGTGGGGGGGGGGGGAGCAAATAAATGGGAGGGGGGCAGCAAATAAATGGGGGGGGAAGCAGCAAATAGATGGGGGGAGGGGCTAGCAAATAATTGGGGGGGGGGGGGGGGGCAGCAAATAGATGGGGGGAGGGGTGGCAGCAAATAATTGGGGGGGGGGGGGCAGCAAATAGATGGGGGGGGGGGGGCAGCAAATAATTGGGGGGGGGGGGCAGCAAATAGATGGGGGGAGGGGGCAGCAAAATAATTGGGGGGGGGGGGGCAGCAAAATATGGGGGGAGGGGGGCAGCAAATAATTGGGGGGGGGGGGGGGAGCAGCAAATGATGGGGGGGGGGGCAGCAAATAAATGGGGGGGGGGGGAAAGAGGCAAATAGATGGGGGGAGGGGGGCAGCAAATAATGGGGGAGGGGGGCAACAAATAATTGGGAGGGGGGCAGCAAATAATTGGGAGGGGGGGGGGGCAGCAAATAACGGCCGCATGGCGTATTTTCCCTCATGTAACAGACTCTAGTTGCTGTGGAGTGTTCGAAGAAGAAAAAAAGAATGAAAAAATATCAGACCCAAATGACATTTCCAAAATGCTTAATGCAAAGGGTAAAAAAGCTTCATAATTCCAGTCATGTTATCTTTACTGCCAGAAAAGGCAAACACACTGAACAGGGAGTACAGAATTAACTTCAGTTTCAAAGAAGACGGAATTTAGGAAATCATATTTCATTTTAGGAAAAAGTCAGTGGGGAAGTCAGAGTGCCAAAAGTGTGTGCTCACCATTAGATAAAAAACAGATATCAACTTTGCTAATAGATACAGGGAAAATGGAAACATTGCATACAAATAGAAATATATGTTGCTGCTCTCTAACCTAGCATGCAGCATTTTCTCTGTTTATTTGGATAGACAAGTTCGCATGTTACGAAATACTGATATAGATGAATCGATCAATTGGAAAAAAAATGATAACATAATTTACACTTGAGATTCTAGGAATACTTATCTGGGCTTGGAAACACAAACACTACACGCAACCCTAAAGTAAAACAACAACTCAACATGCTACTAAACCATGGGTTTCCATTTAATTTTTCCTGGAAGTACAATCAATTGGAAATCAGCTTCGTACACAGTATACTGTTATAAAAACAAAAAAAAAAACACCCAATGCATACAACTATTGACCCTACATTTTTAGGAAAACAGGAGGATGGCAAGGGGGAGGGGGGCCAGCAAATAAATGGGGGACAGTAACTAAATTGGAAGGCACAAAATATGGGGAGGGGCAGCAAATAAATGCAAAGGTGACAGCAAATAAATGGGAGGGGGGGAGCAAATAAATTGGGGAAGCAGTGAATAAATAGTGGTGGGGGACAGCAAAAAAAAAAGAGGGGGGGGGGGGGGGGCAGCAAATAAGTGCAGCATGGCGAATTTTCCTCAGGTAACAGACTATTTGCTGTCTGAATGTTCGAAGAAGAAAAAATAATTTTAAAATATTTCGGACTACATTGACGCTAATCCCAATATGCTTATACTAGAGAATTGAAAAAAAGCATTTCTTAACTACAGCTATATTATTTCTAAAGCCAGAAAGCACATACACTGAACAGCGAGTGCAGACGCTCGAGTTTCAAAGAAGACAGTTTGCTAATCCATATTTTTTTAGGAAAAAAAACAATTGGGAAGTCAGGTGCCAAAGGTGTGTGCTCACCACTTGATATAAAACAGCTTTGTAATAAAATACATGGAAAATGGAAGCATTATGTACAACAAGAAAACTTTTTGTTGCTCCTCTACAATAACCTGCAACATTTTCTCTACTTATTTGGATAGACTAGTTTGCACCTTAAGACATAATGATATAGGCAAAATGGAAATGTTCATTCACATAAGTTACACTTGAGATTCTAGAACATGCTTAACTGGGCTTGGAACACAAAGACATACATGCAACCCTAAATCAAAACAAAAAACAACATAAAATGATACTGATCCAAGGGATTCCAGTTCAATTTTTTTTCCGGGAAGTACAATCGATTAGAGAGCAGCTCTGTACACAATGTATTGGTAAAAAAAATAACAGAAAACCCCAACGCATATACATAACTATTGACCCTTAAGTATTGGAAATAGGACGGGAAAGGGGGGGGGGGGCAGCAAATGAATGGGGGGACAGCAAATAAATGGGGGCAGAATATATATGGAGGGCAGCGAATAAATAGGGAAGCAAATACAAGGGGGGGGGGGGGGGGGGGGTGGCAGCAAATACATGGGGCAGAATATATATGGACAGCAGCAAATAAATGGAGGGCAGCAAATACATGGGGGGCATCAAATACATGGGGGCAGCAAATACATAGGGGGGGGGGGGTAGCAAATACATAGGGGGCAGCAAATACATGAGGGGGGGGGGGGGGTAGCAAATACATAGGGGCGCATCTGCAACTTCAGCTGCAATCAACTGCAACTTCAAACTGCCATGTGCCATTAAAAACCATTGTCAAAGAACTTCACATAAAAGATCATAGGTCAAAACCATGATTTGTGCTATGTTGTTGAGGTTGATATCAAGAAACGGTACAAACAACAATTATACCATCCTGGTTTTGATGGTGAAAAATAAGTTCACTGTTTTTGAACAGTTACCTACAAGTAAAGGGACACAACTGCCCCCATAAAGAAGATATGTGAAGTGTCACTACATCATGAGTCCCATTGCACCGAGGTCTGTTTATATATTGACATGATGGATGATGATGATGATGATGATGATGATGATGATGTGATGATGATGATGATGATGATGATGATGATGATGATGACGATGATGATGATGACGATGATGATGATGGTGGTGGTGGTGGTGGTGGTGGTGGTGGTGGTGGTGGTGGTGGTGGTGGTGATGATGGTGATGATGGTGCTGTATGATGATTGGCAGATGATTGAGATTGGTGATTGATGATGATAATGATGAACAATGATTGACGGTTGATTATGATAATGATGATGAATGTATGATTGACGGATTATGACAGCAATGATGGTGGATGATGATTGCTGATGATTGATGAAAATGATGGATTGATGGTGGTTTGGATAATTATGATAATGATGATAATGGATGATGATGGATGATGAATGACGGATGGTGATTGATGATGGACGACGATGATGATAATGATGATGGATGATGATGGACTAGGTTGATGATGGTGATGACGATTGATGATTAATGATGATGATGACGACGACGACGACAATTATAATAATAACAATAATAACAACAACAACAACAACAACAACAACAACAACAACAACAACAACAACAACAACACAGCAACAACAATAATATAATAATAATTTATAATATAATAATAATAATAATAATAATAATAATAATAATAATAATAATAATAATAATAATAAAAATATAATAATAGTAATAATGCATGACATTTATATTTCGCTATATCTTGCACAAACAATTTAAGCACTTGCATTTGACCTATACAACTCATAATCAATCAATAACAATTAATAGTTTTAGCAAATAGCTAACTACTATTAACCTACTATAAAAGCCTATTGAAAACAAAAGCAATTTGAAAATTGGACCACTCTATGACAAGTAATTGCAAATTGAGATTTTAAACTGAGGGAAGTGACAATAATGGATTAAAAAAAAATATGTGCAATATCAAAAGAAAAAACGAGTACCTTAATCATTTCAGTACAAGACGAAATACTGGCTATACTTTTCAAAGTAATAAAACTTTCAAAATCCACAACCTGACCCCCACCTGCCTGATATGGCTTCTAACAGAAACAGGGGTCAGCTGCAAGTGACTCATTTATAAAAGGAGCCTCACATATTTCAAGCCTCCAGAATCAATATATAAAACTTGAATGCCAGCAAAAAAAAACAACACCAACATTGTGATACTAACAGCAACCCATAAGTCATTGAAGAAAGGCCGATGTTATGTTGGAATAAACAGTATGGCCCAGGAAAAAGGTATCAGTGCTAAACTGGTTCACTCTGCACTCGGTACTTCAAATTGAGCCCCCCCCCTCCTCTAAAAAAATAAGGCAAACAAAGAGAGAAAAAAAATACGGCCGAGTATTTCGTACAACTTGTAAACAGTTTTCAACCAGTCACAAAAATAAAAATTCATACCAACCATTCTTTAACCTTCTTTACTTCATTGGAGCACAACAAAAGCAAACTGAAACGAAAACAAAACAAACAAAAAAAACACACAAAGCTGCACTACACTACACTATGGCAGTTAAAGTTAAAGTTAAAGTCTGTCCCGAGCCTAAGGCTCATCAGGCCGGTGCTTATCCGGTTTCTGTGGCGTTAAGCGACTGAGAGTCATAGACTCCCCCCTGGATAGGACGCCAGTCTATCGCAGGGTTAACCCCCAACGTAAGGTTGGTACCCTTTTGCACCTGGGTGGGGTGAGAAAATAGCCGTAAAGTGCCTTTTCCAAGGGCACAAGCCATAGCCGAAAGCTGGGATCGAATCCGCAACCTTTAGATTACGAGTCCAACGCCCTAACCACTAGACCACAGCGGCGGCTACACTATGGCAGTTTAATCAGCCACAAAACATTGTTCCACAAGAGGTCTTGCCTTGGGTCTTTGGAATGACAATTCCAAGGTTCAATACTTTTGAAAATTAGCATAAATTACATAAAATAATAAACTCCAGTATACATGAAATAGAAATGTAAAAAAAAAACCAGCTAGCTGTACAAAGGTGGCACTAAACGCCGGCAGTATAATTATCATGAAGCACTGAGCACTGAGGATGGAGCAGCTTCACTTTAAACCTGGCCAGTTTCGGAGTCAGGCCTATAATCCCTTCTCCAATTATTTCTCTCTTCATTCCTTTTTTGATTTTTCTATCAATCTTCTTCGATTTTTATTGATTACACTGGAAGACCTCAACCCCTCCTCTCTCTCTCTCTCTCTCTCTCTCTCTCTCTCTCTCTCTCTCTCTCTCTCTCTCTCTCTCTCTCTCTCTCTCTCTCTCTCTCTCTCTCTCTCTCTCTCTCTCTCTCTCTCTCGGTGGCTTCCCTTGCTTGGTTACCAGCAAGACGACATTTCGACACTCAGAGAAAATAATTGTGATTTTCTGCTAAAAAAGGCTGTAAGTATGCCAGTGACAGGACTACCGCTTTGTTTGGAAAACTGTCCTGAACACATTACTGCAAGAAATGCAGCTAAGTTCCTACAGAATCGATGGCAGAGAAAAACAAACAGTAATTGTGCTGCGCCTGTCTGCAACCATCAACCTCCTGCTACACACAGCCACAGTGACAGTGTCAGCTTTCGAAGGAAGGG
>CM060343.1:38091046-38096046 GCA_030674155.1 Stramonita haemastoma
ATTGGTTTTTCTGTTTATATTTTTCAGCTATGAACGATAGTTTCCTTTTTCTATTTTTTAGCTTAAAATGAGGGTTTTCTGTTTCTGTTTTATTCGCTTAGACACGATGGTTTTTGTTTATTCAGTATATACACGGTGCTTTTTTTTTCTATTTATTCGCTATAACAAAAGGGTTTTTCTTTTTCTATTTATTTATCTTAGAACGATGTGTTTCTTTTTTATTCAGTTTAGACCGGGGTTTTCTGTTTCTATTTTTTTCAGCTCAGACACATTGTTTTCATTTCTATTTTTTTTATTAAGCACGATTTTTTTATTTCTATTTATCATCTTAGACACGATGGTTTTCTGTTTCTATGTATTCAGCTAAAAAAACCACGATGGTTTTCTATTTCTATTTATTCAGCTATAGACACGATGGTTTTCTTTTTCTATTTATTTAGCTATAAACACGATGGTTTTCTCTTTCTATTTATTCAGCTATAGACCGATGGTTTTCTGTTTCATTTCATGCATGTACACCGCGGCAGAGCTTTACATCAGAATCACCAGTTTTATCAAAAAGCTGAGCCGATGCTCTGGACTTCGGTGTCCACAGGTTTTCCTTTCTTTTTATTTCAGTGGTTGAACGCCTGAGATATTTTTTTGGAAAAAAAATCATTCATGTATTTATCAAAAAGAGCCTAAAATGAATCATGTAAATCACCTAAGTTGGAATGTGGTTACCTTAACAGAGGTCGACACAGCCACATGTCCAAAAACGTAACCATTGAGGAATCTCGGATATCTAGTCTAAGAACTGGAAAAGAAAAATATATAACATGCAAACAATTCTGCCAGCCCCTATTTTTTTTTCTATTCCGAATGCTCTAAAATAATGTGTATTTATTCCCCTCCTAAACTCCCACTTTCCCTTCCTTGCCTTACCCTTCAACCTAATGTCTCTTCCCTTAAACCCACCACCACACAAACACACACCACACACACATCACACACACAACAGCGCACACACCACACACACACACACACACACACACACACACACACACACACACACACACACACACACACACACACACAACACACAACAGCACACACCCACACACACCACACACACACACACACACACACACACACACACACACACACACACACACACACACACACACACACACACACACACACACACACACAACCACACCCAAACACTTTCTTGAAGATTATACAACATTTATGTGTGAAATAAACTCAACTAGAAATTTCAGAAATCATTCCCGAAGCTGGAGTGTGGCTACCTTAATGCTGGGGGAGATCAATCGCATTCGCAGAAATATTATTGGGAACCTTGGAGTTCTTGCTGAGGAACAAACTGGAAGGGGGGGGGGGGGGGGGGAGGGATAAATTTTGATTTTATCCTCATCTGAATTCTTACAGGTTTTATTCTCATTTAAATTCTTTTTGTGTTGGGAAGGGGAGAGATTCATTGACTCATTTCATTTTCATCTGAATTTTGATTGATGCATTTGACACCACAGCAAAACCGGAATGGTATACCACAAGCAAATTACCACAAACCCCAATGATCACAATACTATGACACTTCTGCCATGACTAACATTATCAACATATAATTCTGAAAAAAATAAGTACATATTTCTTCTCTAGTCAAAGTCACTGGTTATTTCATTAGCTTATTTTCAAAATTCCATTTTCACAGTCTGACACTTCACTGCCCCAAAATACATCGTTTTGGTCTGGGTTGGGTTTTTTAAGAGAATTTTTAAAAGTTTCTACTAACTAGATTTTTATTTATTAAAAAAAACACTACAAAGCATTGCTAGTTATAAGCATCAAGGGGAAGATAATCACAATGAAAAATGTTTTAAGTTAAATTAATTCACAATAACATTTACTTTTTAAGTTGCTAGTTCCACAAGGCACATTAAAATATGTTATAAAAAATCAGTACATCAGTTTCGATCATGTAATCAGCATTGTAAATATTTATCACTGCAAAGTACTGTTTCCTGGCTCTTTGAATTTCTTTTAAAAAAAAAATGATGAAAACAAGCTCCGTCAATTCCCAAACTCAAAGTAACATCCTTTAAGTATATTTTTAGCAGCCATTGGATCATTTTTATACAAATATTAAAATAAAAAAACATTTGCATTAAGAAACATTTTAAAAACCCCAATAGAAATGACGCCAGTTTTGTATTTTAAAAAAAAATCATTTCGTCAGGTTCATCCCCCAAAACAAAACTTGGTCACAAGCTATTATCTGTCCTATAACTTTCATGGAAAACAGAAATTCACAACTTTTTCAAGAAACCCATTTGTCCATTTGCTTTTTTTTTGTTCTGTCACCTTTTGAAAGCGGTGTTTTGTAACATTCTCTCTTTGAAAATAAATTCAAAATGCATGTCCAGCTATTCACTTGCCATCTCGCTACATATCTTCTCTGTCAAATAATACTTCTACAAATCTGAAGGCTTGAAACGAAACAAATCAAATTTGCTCCCATCATTTTAATAGCTGACACCTTAACGTTTGGAAAAAAAATGGTCGCTTACAGAAAATCACGATTTGTGAACCTCGGAGCTCTAGCCCAGAACGAAAAAAAAGCGGAAAAAAAAAAGTAGCTGACAGACCGTGATAAATATGTTGCCTGGAACCACCAACACTCCAACAGCTGGGAGCATCATTGTTTTGTCTTGCTGTATAATCCTGGAGTGACCAGCCGCCATGGCGCAGGGGTTAACATCTTGAGTTACAGACTGGAAAGACGCAGGTTTGAATCAAGTAAGAATCAAACGTTTTTGGGTTTTTTATGACTCCAACCGGCTCCTACCCACAGTGAGTGTGGTCGAGGGATCATTGGAAAAACTGGGACCCACACTGCCGAGGTTTGTTTATTTCACAACTGTCATTGAGAGCTGCTCAAATTGCTCAAATCACCTTAACACAGAGTGACGCAGGAGCAGTGCAGGGCCCCTCTGGCTGGTGGCCCTCAGGTGGGTGATATTGATAGGTTCCCTGTAGACTTCCGGCCATGAGGATGAGACATAACGAACCTGCGTATGGCTGTGGCGGGGAAATTGAAATGAGCGGCGTGGGAACAGTGGGACAGGGTTGTTACAGAAGATGAGGTAACAAAAAAAAAAAAAAACAACAAAAACAACCTTGTGGCGATTTGGGTTCTCTTTTGGTGATTGCAGAGTTCTCTCCCCTGACTAAAGCGCTGTCCTTTGTAGTTGTCCTTCAGAGTCGTGGTCCTTGACAGATGTCCTTGAAAAGTATGTCACCTGAAGAGAAATTAAAGTTGTCAGATTGTGTGTGTGTGGTGTGTGTGTGTGTGTGTGTGTGTGTGTGTGTGTGTGTGTGTGTGTGTGTGTGTGTGTGTGTGTGTGTGTGTGTGTGTCTGTCTGTCTGTCTGTCTGTCTGTCTGTCTGTCTGTCTGTCTTTATGTCTGTCTGTCTGTCCGTGTCTGTGTGTCTATGTGTGTCTGTGTGTCTGTGTCTGTGTGTCTGTGTCTGTGTGTGTTTGTGTCTGCGTCTGTGTCTGTGTCTGTGAGAGAGACAGAGACAGAGACAGAGAGAGACAGAGAGAGACAGAGAGAGACAGAGAAGACGAGAGAGACAGAGAGAGGACAGACGAGAAGAGACAGAGACAGAGAGACGAGAACAGAGAGACAGAGAACGAGAGAGACGAGAGAGAGCAGAGGAGAAGGAGAGACGAGAGAGAGAGAGAGAGAGAGAGAGAAGAGAGAGAGAGAGAGAGAGAGAGAGAGAGAGAGAGAGAGAGAGAGAGAGAGAGAGAGAGAGAGAGAGGAGAGAGAGTTTAGAGAGAGAGAGAGAGAGATGTAGACAAGGGCAAGGCAAGGCAAGGAAAAATTCTTTTAATTCGAGGATAATAGATAAGCACTCATGTGCTTTTTTACATCCAGTCCCCGCCCTTTTCAGGGGAAATAAACATCAAGATAAAAGATACTAAACAGTAAACTATATGCAGTACCAAACAACATAAAGGAATAAGGACATTATATATAATAAGATAATAAAAATGCACACTTTTAGAAGACGAAAATCAGAAGCCACAATAGAATGATTTTGATTATAAAAGAAAAGAGAAACGTTAATAGATAAAGAGCAACCAAAGAAACATAATGAAATAAACAACTTATCAACCAAGAAAAGTCCACCCAAAAATACTTAGCTACAACATTGTTACAACTCATAACAACAAAATGAACTCAGAAGGAACTAAAGATAATACAATGATTATAGTGATGACGATAAGAATAATATCAACAATAGTGATAATAGTATGATAATAATACACGTAAAAGTCACTCCTACACGTAGGTTACAACACACACACACACACACACACACACACACACACACACACACACACACACACACACACACACACACACACACACACACACACACACACACACACACACACACACATACATACATACATACATACATACATACTACATACATACATACATACATACATACATACATACATACATGCATATACGCAACTCACTCACGCATGCACGCTCGCAGGCAAATGCACATACAAATCACACACACACACACACACACACACACACACACACACACACACACACACACACACACACACACACACACACAAATGCACACACACCACACACACACACACACACACACACACACACACACACACACACACACACACACACACACACATTACTCACACTTATATTTATAAGCACATATCCGCAGGCGCACATGTACTTGAGGTGGTAGGTTTTTTGTTGTTTTTTTTCTTTAAAAAAAAAAAAAAAAAAAAAAAAAAAAAAAAAAAAAAAAATTGTCATAGAAAAAAGAAGAATGATACAAGTCAAACAATCATATCAGGTGACAATATTATCCTTTCTTTTACATTCATACTTCATATAAAAAAGAAGAAACAAAAGCAAACAGCAAAGTTAAAACAGAAAAAAA
>CM060343.1:38103546-38107362 GCA_030674155.1 Stramonita haemastoma
TGGTTCCTAACTACCCAATTCATTCAGATGCACAGTTTTGAGACAATGGCTCAACTAACCAAGCTGTTCTTGAATAGAATTTTTTTTATAAACAAAGCTACTCAAAGTCAAAGCTATATTTATCTTCACTAAACTTCAGATATTAAAGTAAAAAGGCTTGGATAGACATTTGTATATTAGAGCCAGTTATTTTAGGGAATAAAATTTACAACTAGAGAAGATTCAGCATGCACAGGAGTAGGAGCACACGGAAATCTTCACGTAAGCAGTATTTATATCCTTGAGTATGAACTCCTTCTTTTATTTCCTCTTTGTTTTTCAATAAGGTTTCATTTCCAAAAATCTAACAGAACCATGAATAAAATGCAAATCAGCATAGTACTACACAAAACTAAATCAGTTACCTGTAGCCTCGGGTGGAAAGTGGCACTATGTGGTGACGATGCAGGGTGGGGATTTTCTGCATGCTTATGCAACAAGATCTTGTCTCTGTCGTGGCCAAATCAGAAATGAAGGAGTGGGCTCAGCAATGTAGTTCTGAAACCTTTCTTGGCTGAATACATTTCATTTTCACGTGCCTCGGCTACAGGAAAATCTCTATGCTTACTCCCCTTGACTGTTCAGCAACCTTTGACACCATAGGCCAATGAAATCTCCACTCAGCTGAACATCAGAACAACAACAACAACAACAACAACAACAACAACAAATGCCAAAAAAGAAATAATAACAATAATAATAATGATGATGATGATGATGATGATGATAATAATGATAATAATGATACCACTACTACTACTACTACTACTACTACTACTACTACTACTACTACTACTACTACTACTACTACTACTACTACTACTACTACTACTACTACTACTACTACCATCAGCAATAACAACAATAGCCACAAAAATAATGATAAATGGCATTGAGGAAAACGCCATATCTGCCAAAAAAGGTCAAGATTGCATTTAACCTATTCTTACACAACTAACCAGAAACAAATAATAGTGTTAACAAATTCGAATGCGCGCGCGCGCGCGCGTGCACACACACATACACACACACACACACACACACACACACACACACACACACACACACACACACACACACACCACACACACACACACACACACACACACACACACACACAAAACATGAATTTATCTCAATTTTGCATATTTCTCGGTGTAGCATGATCTAATACTACTGCTTGATTCATTACAGTATGTATCTACACCTTTTGAGACATGATATACAATCCATATGCTTTATGCTAGTTTAAGAAACAATTATGCACTCATGAATTTTTTAACTATGTTTAAAAAAAATGTATTATTCTTTTCCATCGAGGATAATTAAATAAACGCTAATGTGATTTTTTACATCCTGTCCCTGTGTGTATGCAGCTTTTTGTAAATCGTGTCATCTGCTCCGACGGGCACATGGTGGCTTACTCTTACGAAAAGCGGAACAGGATTTAACGGGGCTATGGTGTCGCCTAAAAATCTAGTGCCACACATATCAAAAATAGATGTCAAGGTTGTCTACATAGTGTAGAAGACGGTCTTGGTGCCATGGGCTCTGTAACCGCGTAAAAGAGCGGGCGGCAAGGTCCCGAAAACGGCGTTTCAGTCACATCCTTTGGTCAATGCTTCTTTAGCTTATTCATTGGAGGGGGGTATGCATGCGCGCAAGCGTGCGTTCTCTGGTGTTTGTGTGTGCGATTTTTTGTGTTTGTGCGTGTACGGGAGACCCTGCAGATTGCTGTGGTGCATGATATTGTAGGATATTATTATTGGATGTGTTCTAGGGGTCGTTTTTGTAGACACTGTACCATGTTTCTTCGCCACAAATTGTCTATGTACGGGCGGGGTTGCCATCTTCGGGGCCGTGGTGTCGCCACATATCCAGTTCCACACACGTCGGAAATGGTTGTAAAACTTGTCTGCAAAAAGTACAAGACGGTCTTGGTGCCGTGGGCTCTGTAACCGCGGAATAGTGCGGGCGGCAAGGTCCCGAAAACCGCGTTTGCGTCACAATGCTTCTAGTTTTTTAGCTCTTATTCATGGGAGGGTGGGTATGCATGCGCGCGTGCGTGCGTTCGCTGGTGTTTGTGTGTGCAGTTTTTGGTGTTTGTGCGTGTGGAGGGGACACCGCAGATTACTGTGGTGCATGATATTGTATGAAATTATTATTGGACGGTGTTGTAGGGGTGATTTTTACGTACACTATACTCTGTTTCTATGCGACAAACCTTGGCTCTGTACAAGCGGGGTCGCCATCGTCCGGGCCATGGTGTCGCCACAATTGCAGTGCCACACACACCCTAAATGGTTGTCCAGTTTGTCTGCATAGTGTAGAATACGGTGGTGGTGCCCTGGGCTCTGAAACTGCGGAAAGTGCGGGCGGCAAGGTCCAAAAACGGCGTTTGCGTCACAATGCTTCTAGTTCTTTAGCTCTTATGCATGGGAGGGTGGGTATGCATGCGCGAGTGCGCGCGTTCGCCGGTGTTTGTGTTGCGGTTTTTTTGTTTGTGCGTGTGGAGGGACACCGCAGATTACTGTGGTGAATGATGTTATTGTGAAATTATTATTGGATGGTGTTGTAGGGATGGTTTTTGCTACACTGTACCCTGTTTCTATGCGACAAACTTGGCTGAGTACATGCAGGGTCACCATCTTCCCGGCAGTGGTGTCGCCACAATTCCAGTGCCACACACATCCAAATGGTTGTCCAGTTTGTCTGCATAGTGTAGAATACGGCGTGGTGCCCTGGGCTCTGGAAGTGCGAAAAAGTGCGGGCGGCAAGGTCCCGAAAACGGCGTTTGCGTCACAATGCTTCTAGTTCTTTAGCTCTATGCATGGGAGGGTGGGTATTGCATGCGCGTGTGCGCGCGTTCGTCGGTGTTTGTGTGTGCGTTTTTTTGTGTTTGTACGTTGGAGCGAACCCCGCAGATTACTGTGGTGCATGATGTTATTATGGAATTATTATTGGATGGTGTTGTAGGGGTGATTTTTGCGTACACTGTACTCTGTTTCTATGCGACAAACTTGGCTGTGTACAAGCGGGGTCGCCATCTTCCGGGCCGTGGTGTCGCCACAATTCCAGTGCCACAAACATCCAAAATGGTTGTCCAGTTTGTCTGCATAGTGTAGAATACGGCGGTGGTGCCCTGGGCTCTGGAAGTGCGGAAAAGTGCGGGCGGCAAGGTCCCAAAAACCGCGTTTGCGTCAGAATGATTCTAGTTCTTTAGCTCTTCTGCATGGGAGGGTGGGTATGCATGCGCGCGTGCGCGCGTTCGCCGGTGTTTGTGTGTGCCGTTTTTTGTCTTTGTGCGTGTGGAGGGGACCCCGCAGATTACTGTGGTGTATGATGTTATTATGAAAGTCTTATTGGATGGTGTTGTAGGGGCGATTTTTGCGTACACTGTACTCTGTTTCTATGCGACAAACTTGGCTGTGTACAAGCGGGGTCGCCATCTTCCGGGCCGTGGTGTCGCCACAATTCCAGTGCCACACACATCCAAAATGGTTGTCCAGTTTGTCTGCATAGTGTAGAATACGGCGGTGGTGCCCTGGGCTCTGGAAGTGCGGAAAAGTGCGGGCGGCAAGGTCCCGAAAACGGCGTTTGCGTCACAATGCTTCTAGTTCTTTAGCTCTTATGCATGGGAGGGTGGGTATGCATGCGCGCGTGCGCGCGTTCGCCGGTGTTTGTGTGTGCGGTTTTTTGTGTTTGTGCGTGTGGAGGGGACCCCGCAGATTACTGTGGTGCATGATGTTATTATGAAATGATTATTGGATGGTGTTG
>CM060343.1:38112462-38114962 GCA_030674155.1 Stramonita haemastoma
CTATCTATCTATCTATCTATCTATCTATCTATCTATCTATCTATCTATCTATCTATCTATCTATATATCTGTCTGTCTGTCTGTCTGTCTGTCTGTCTGTCTGTCTGTCCGTCTGTCTGTCTGTCTGTCTCTTGGTACATCCATCCATCCATCCATCCATCCATCCATCCATCCATCCATCCATCCATCCATCCACCCATAGCTAGCTAGCTATCACTAATCTTGTGACCGTGGGGGCACCCATGAAGACTTGAAAACCAGTTCCCGCCATTCTTTTCTCTTTTCTGCCTTTCTCAGGATTTTGTTGAGTTTTGGGGCCTGTCCATTCGCTGATGCTGTCCTCCTATCTCTTCTTTGGTCTGCCTCTTTTCCTTCCTCCTTGGACAGTGCCTTGCAGTGTTGTTTTTGCTAGTACTTTTGATCTCGTTACATGCCCGTACCAAATGGTAAACAAAACTATCGCTTAAAAATAAAAGAAACCCATCAGAGCTTCATGTGTAGATTAGAGTCGGTTCATATCAAAGTAAAAGTAAAGGTTGAGGATGTTTGGGGGGAAGGGCTTTTTATGCCGGTCTGTGGCAGTATGAACATGTTCAGCAAAGTAAGTAAATCTACAGAGATGTTGAGCGTGTCGACGTGTTCCAATACCTCTCAACACAGCAGCCATGAGTGGCAGTGCAAAGTACCCTTAAAAAAACACAAGGAAAGGAGAAATTTATCATTGCAAAAATATGTATGAGAAAGCCATTTTCATTGGGAAGTGAATTAAGATGCACACATGAAACAAAATGGGTGGCGCGGTTTTTGTGGTGGTGTACTCTCCTCAGGGACAGAAGCCTGAATCTCAAGCACAGAAGTCTGCAGTGAATGAAAATAGCTTACAATACACAGTAGACATTATTTACACATGTAGTCAATTCTTTCTCTATGACATTGCAATAGAATATAGATCAGTGTCAACAAAACCATGCAGGCTACTACTTTCTATATGTGTTAATGTACAACAACCCTATTCGTACACGCTACCTCTCTGGCCTCTGTGGAAAAGAACCTCAAACCTTGTCTGATCAGCCAGTTCCTCAAGTGCTGCATTCTGCTTCTGGAATCTGTCTCTGCTCTGTGTTTTACCCTGTGTTTAAGTTTGAGTTTGCATGCATCTGTGTGTGTGTGTGTGTGTGTTTTGTGTGTGTTGTGTGTGTGTGTGTGTGTGTTGTGTGTGTGTGTGTGTGTGTGCACGTGTGTTGTGTGTCTGTGTGTGTGTGCGTGTGTGTGCGTGTGTGTGTGTGCACGTGTGTGTGTGTGTGTGTGTGTGTGTGTGTGTGTGTGTGTGTGTGTGTGTGTGTGTGTGTGTGTGTGTATGTGTGTGTACGTGTGTTTGTCTGTTTGTGTGTGTATGTTTGTGTGTGTGTGTGTGTACGTGTGTGTGTACGTGTGTGTGTGTGCACGTGTGTGTGTGTGTACGTGTGTTTGTCTGTTTGTGTGTATATGTTTGTGTGTGTATGTGTGTGTACGTGTGTGTGTACGTGTGTGTGTGTGTGTGTACGTGTGTGTGTGTGTGTGTGTGTGTGTGTGTGTGTGTGTGTGTGTGTGTGTGTGTGTGTGTGTGTGTGTGCGTGTGTGTGTGTGTGTGTGCTTGAGAGAGAGAGAGACAGAGACAGAGACAGAGAGAGTGCGAAAGAGTAAAAGACAGATAGAGAGACAGACTAACATACAGACAGACAGACAGACATACAAACAGAGAGAGAGAGAGAGAGAGAGAGAGAGAGAGAGAGAGAGAGAGAGAGAGAGAGAGAGAGAGAGAGAGAGAGAGAGAGAGAGAGAGAGAGAGAGAGAGAGAGAGAGAGAGAGAGAGAGAGAGAGAGAACACTGAACACTGAACACTGAACACTGAACTGATTTAATGTACATTGGCCATGGACCACAATACATTTCTTGGGCTTGGGATGGAACAAAGGGTTCATTCGTATCATAGGCAAGGCAAATGCACAAAAGGTATAGATTCATGCTGATCAAAAGAAGAAAAACACACATTATTCTAAATCATGATTATGAATCTAACATGAAACAAAACCAAATCACAGAAACATAATTTATAGGGAAAATTGTGGAAATCATGCATATCAATTACGTAACAAATCATAAAAGTTTGCAAATACATCCTGAATTAGCATTTTCTTTCTTTTATTGATAGAATGAAAAACATATCTAGACAAACTGTACCTGTACTCGTCATTTGTTCCACTGAACAGATCGTGCAATGGTACGTTGATACATTTACTTAAGAATCTTTCTCTCAAGTCATGGTATATGTAACATTCCCATAAAAAGTGGGCTTCATTTTCAACTTTCGTGTTACAGAAGGGACACATTTTTTCTCGATTATTCTCACTATATCTATATACATTATTATTAAGGGGTAGAACATTAAATCTGGCTTGAGTAATTGCGACTCGAAAGCAGTAGACATCAATAGAGTTTATATACTCCTCTTTTACAAAAA
>CM060343.1:38147462-38159962 GCA_030674155.1 Stramonita haemastoma
CAACCTATAAAACTGCACTACACCTAAAGAAGTAAAACCTTATAAAACTGCACTACACCTAAAGAAGTAAAACCTTATAAAACTGCACTACACCTAAAGAAGTAAAACCTTATAAAACTGCACTACACCTAAAGAAGTAAAACCTTATAAAACTGCACTACACCTAAAGAAGTAAAACCCTATACAACTGCACTACACCTAAACAAATGAAACCCTATAAAACTGCACTAAGGTAAACTACTATAAGTGAAAACCTATAAAACTGCAGTACATCTACATTAATGGTAAAAAAACATAAAACTGCACTACACATGCACTAAAAGTAAAAACTTATAAAACTACTCTACACTTACACTAAAAGTATAAACCTGTAAGACTGCACTATACCTAAACAAAAATGGAAAACATAAAACTGCACTACACTCAAACTAAAATAAAGACCATGAAACTGCACTACACATGAACCAAAAAAAACCAAAAAACTATAAAACTACACTTGAACTACTTAAATATACATTTGCACTACACCTAAACTAAGAAAACCTTTTTTTAAAACTTCACTACACCAACACTAAATGTAAAAACCTATAATCTGCATTACATGGATACTATAGCAATAAAATCTATAAAAGTGCACAATACCTAAATGAATAAAAACCAACAAAACTGCACTACACAGGCACTACTAAAAAAAACACCTATAAAACTGCACTACACCTAAAGAAGAAAAACCCTATAAAACTGCATTACACTCAAAGAAAAACCTATAAAACTGCACTAACAAAAACTGCTATAAATGAAAACCAGTAAAACTGCACTACACCGAAACAACTGAAGCCTGTAAAACTGCGCCACACTTAAACAAAACCTATAAAACTGCACTACACTTGCACTAAAAGTATAAATCTATAAACCTGCATTACACTTGCACTAAAAGTATAGACCTATAAAACTGCACTTGACCGTCACTAAAAGTATAAACCTGTAAAACTGCACTTTAGCTTAGCAAAAAGTAAAAAGCTATAAATTGCACTACACTTACACTAAAAGTATTTTTAAACCTAGAAAACTGCACTATACCTAAACTAGAAGCAAAAACCTAGAAAACTGCATTACACTTACCTAATAGTATAAACCTATAACATTGCACTATACCTAAAGTAAAAACCTATACAACAGCACTACACCTATACTGTTGAAAGTAAAACCCTATTAAACTGCACTGCCCCTACACTGCTAAGAATGAAACTGCACTACACTTGAACTGTTAAGGGCCTACCCATAGACCATTTCTGCCCAGGCCCATAATAATGTCTATAAATCGAGCCTTGCATATTCAGGAAGAACATTGTGGAATAACCTACATCCCTTTCTAAAATCAGTTCCTTCAAAACAAAAGTTTAAGAAACTTTTGAAGAAACATCTGATGGACAAACTGTAAGTCCACGTTTATGTATGATACTTCCTCACATTTGGCTGTTTGTTGTTATTCATGCCAATGTTATTTTGTATTTTTATCATTTGTATGTATGACGTGAGCGTATGTTGTACTGTCTTGTTTTTTATCTTGAGAGATTTGTTGGAAGAAAATCTTCATTTATGTTTTAGTTATTCAACAAAGGTTGAGATTTGTCTTTGAATGTTTTTAGAAGTCAATTTTTCATGAGTTTTTTTTTGTGAGGGCAGGATGAACAAAAGTTGTGTAAACTTAATCTTTTATACTCATTAATATCATTTGACTTGACTTGTTAAAAACCAAAAACATAAAACTGCACTACACTTACACTGCTGAATACAAAACTGTACTACACATAAAGGTAATAAAAAAAGGTAAAGGTGTCCCAAAACCTGTGTGGTGGTAGGGGAGCACACCACACACACACACACACACACACACACACACACACACACACACACACACACACACACACACACACACACACTCACACACACACACACACACACACACACACACACACACACACACACACACACACACACACACACACACACACACTCATACACGAAAAGATACATCCATACTATAGTTACACTGAAGTGATAGATAAACCCATAATACCATGCTGCCCTTACACCAGAATAGACACACCCACAACACTAAGCTATAGTCACACTGCTTCAATAATATACATGTGTGAAAATATACTACAGTTACATTGCTAAAATAAACACATCCATAACACCATGCTACAGTTACACTGCTCCAATAAAATAGATACATGTGTAAAAGCATGCTACAGTGACACTGCTATTTAAATAAACACACCCATAACATCATACTACAGTTACATTGTTAAAATAAGCACATCCATAACACCATGCTACAGTTACACTGCTATTTAAATAAACACATCCATAACACCATGCTACAGTTACATTGTTAAAATAAGCACATCCATAACAACATGCTACAGTTACACTGCTATTTAAATAAACACATCCATAACACCATGCCACAGTTACATTGCTCCAATAAAATGTAAAAACATGCTACAGTTTCATTGCTAAAATAAACACATCCATAACACCATGCTACAGTTCCATTGCTAAAATAAACACATCCATAACACCATGCTACAGTTACACTGCTATTTAAATAAACACATCCATAACACCATGCTACAGTTACATTGTTAAAATAAGCACATCCATAACACCATGCTACAGTTACACTGCTCCAATACAATGTAAAAATATGCTACAGTTACATAACTATTTAAATAAACACAATCATAACACCGTGCTACAGTTACACTGCTATTTAAATAAACACACCCATATCACCATGCTACAGTTACACTGCTCCAATAAAATGTAAAGAATATGCTGTTACATTGGTAAAAAATAAACACACCCATACCACCATGCTACAGTTACAACACATCCATAATACCATGCTACAGTTACATTGCTATTTAAATAAACACACCCATACCACCATGCTACAGTTACAACACATCCATAATACCATGCTACAGTTACATTGCTATTTAAATAAACACACCCATAAGACCATGCTACAGTTACATTGCCAAAATAAACACATCCATAACACCATGCTACAGTTACACTGCCAAAATAAACACATCCATAACACCATGCTACAGTTACACTGCTAGAATATCTACATCCCTCATTCTACAGCTATGCTGCTCAAATGAATATATCCATAACATTACACGGAAGATAGGCTACAGAGCTAAAATAAAAATTAAAAAAGCAGCAGTAAACAGTTATCTACTATTCACCCTCTTCTCTTTTCCCTCAGAACTTTTAAAATGAAATAGCACAAAGAATACTGTGGTTATTATAAGTCTCACCAGATGTGGACATAAATACTAATTATCCCTGACCTCTCCTCCCTCTCTCCCCCCCCCCCCCCCCCCCCCTCACACACAGTTTTTTGTGTAGAGCCAGTTTCACAAAGATAGCTGTACAGTTAAAGGGAAATAACGCGTCGAATACTTCAAATTAAAGAGTACTAGAAAGGTGACTTCCCTTTAAATGCTTTACGCACTTCTGAGGCAATGGAAGATAGCAGAGCTGGAGTTTCACTCATTCCTTCAAGGACAATGATTTTTTTTTTTTACATCTAGTCCCCGTGTCTGTACAGTTTTGAACTTGTGTGTGTGTGTGTGTGTGTGTGTGTGTGGTGTGTGGTGTGTGGTGTGTGTGTGTGTGTGTGTGTGTGTGTGTGTGGTGTGTGTCCATAACATGGTGGATCGGTGGTCTAGGTGGTCACGCGCCTTGCCTAGAAAGCAAAAAGTCCGGGTCGGAGTGTGCGGGGTTCGTACCCCGTTGGACCCAAAACTTTTCCCCCATCCATTAGACCATGAGTGGTGGTCTGGGCGCTAGTCTTTCGGATGAGACGATAAACCGAGGTCCCGTGTGTTACACATCACTATTTAGCGCACGTAAAAGAACCCACGGCAACAAGGGGGTTGTCCCTGGCAAAATTCTGTAGAAAAAAGCCACTCTGATAGGGAAACAAATACACTTGCATGCAGGAAAAAAAAAAAAAAGGGTAGGCGCTGCACATGTGGCGACGCGCTCTCCCCGGGGAGAGCAGCACGAATTTCACGCAGAGAAATCTGCCGTGACATAAAGTGGTACAAAATACAAAAACAAACAAACAAAAAAAAAAACAACATTACATGGAAGATAGGCTACAGAGCTAAAATGAAAAAGCAACTGATATGGATATATATGGATGTATATGTTTACACTCTTATGAAATTTCGTTGCATTTGTCACAAACTTCCCATTTAGGTTGGACGTTTCCATAACACACCACAGGAAGAAAGAGTATATTAAAAATGCAATATGTATGTTATAGGGGATGAATTTCATTTATCAGGGAATGTCCCCAATTTACACATTTATGGCAAGATTTTATTCCTCAGCATTTTAGTCAACCCATGTACAGTTATAATTTTTGCAGGCTGATGAAATGTAAATCTCGAAAAGTTCTTATGTCTCTATCAAAATTCATAAGAGTTTCAGGTATTTTTTAAAATTTGATTTGATGCCTTTAACCAGTGTAGATTGTGTCTTCTACAGAAATTTACAGTATCTTATGTTACCTAAGGAAGTTTCCTTTTTTCCTATACAGGGAGCATGTTTGTCCTACATTTAAAGAGAATGTATTAAATCATGTATCTGTGTGTGTGTGTGTTTGTGTGTGTGTGTGTGTGTGTGTGTGTGTGTGTGTGTGTGTGTGTGTGTGTGTGCACGTGCGCAGCATGAGGGACCTCATTTAGATCTGTCAGCGTGGCCACAAAAGCAGCACGGGTTTGTTTTGAAATTCAAGTTGAGGGGTTAAAAGTGGCGGCCTAGGCTTCTATTCAAACAAGGCGCTGCCTTGCTGTGATTGATGGCTGAATATAGGACACTGACGACAGGAGTTGGGAATGTGACCCCATTCTGTGAAAGAGAAGTTGGCGGCAGTTTTCTTCAGTGTCTCCACAAGCACACTCACTTACACACCCGCACAGATTCACACTGTGACACAGAATTTCTGAGACAAGATTATGATTCTTTTGAAACACATCCAGAGCTTGATCTCTCTCTGTCTCTCTCTGTGTCTCTCTCTGCCTCTCTCTGTCTCTGTGTCTGTGTCTGTCTGTCTGTCTGTCTGTCTGTCTCTTCGGGCACTTTCTCTGGGAATGTTACATATACACTGGCTTAAGAGAAAAGTTCTTAAGTGAGTATATCAACTTACCATTGCCGGATCTGTTCAAAGCAACAAATGATGAGTATAGGCACAGTTTGTCAAGATATATTTTTCACTCTATTAATAAAAGGAAGACAATGCTAATTCAAGATGTATATTAAAAAAAATGTTACGATTCGTAATTGATGTGCATGATTTCCACAATTTTCCCAAAACATCCTATTTTTGTGATTTGGTTATGCTTGATGTCATAATCATGATTTATAATAATGTGTGTTTGTGCTTCTTTGATCAGTTATGAATCAAACCTTTTGTGCATTTTGCTTTGCCAGTTATATGAATGAACACTTTATTACATCCCAAGCCCATGAAATGTATTGTGGTCCATGGCCAATGTGCATTAAATCATTTCAGTGTTTCCCTCTCTTGGGGGGAGAGATAGCCTAGTGGTCAGAACATTATGCTGGCAATTTGATGACGGGGTTTTAATCTGGTGGAGGTGATTTTTCTCCTGGAGTTAACATCAGTGCTGACTCCACTCTCCCCAAAAGTCCTTTGGATGAGACTGTAAACCGAGGCTGTGTGTGATCCCACGCAGAACATCTTGCTCACACGTTAAATCCTGTTCCGCTTTTAGTAAGAGTAGGCCATCATGTGCCAGTGGGAACAGATGACATTTACAAAACTACATACACACCAGGACTGGATGTAAAAAAGCACAAGAGTGTGTTTATTCCATTATCCTCGATGTCAAAAGAATCAATCAATCAATCTTTACAATCTGGGATATCAGATGGACAGATCTCCCAGTGGGCATAAAGGTGGTGGTGGTGGTGTGGGGGGGTTATCAATATAGATAGCATCACTACTTTATGGAAACTCTCTGCTAATTCTCTTTTCAAATTCTCTATTCTATCTCACTCATTGCTACTGCCTTGGTCCAAGAGACACGAGTCTATCGTCTGCCTTCTTGGTCCATTTGCCTACGCTTTTTTACAGAAAGACTAAAGATTACAGTTCTCTCATATACTGAAGAGGAATGCTCTGGGCCTGACTTGTGAGGTGCTTCACAGCAGCACTAGACATGTTTTGCTATTATGACAGACTTTGTTGCTACTGTGTGAGCATTCAAAGAACAAAAAAGTGGGCGGGGGGAGGGAGGGGGAGTGGTGAAAATGGAAGTAAATTTGTAGCAGTTTGTGTCTGCCTTTCTGTGCATGCATGTTGTCTGTCTGCATGAATGAATGTTCCTATGCGTCTATATATTTGCATGTATGAATGAGTTGTGTGTGTTTGCATGAATGTCTCCCTACATGCGAGTGTGCAGTGGGTGTGTATATGTATGTGTTTGAAAGGCAACACTGGACAGTAAAAAACAAAAAACAAAACCAAAATACATACATGAAAAACTACTGTCTGATGAACTGCAAGAATATTTAAGATTCCAGTAAATACCCGAGCAGCAACATCTTACCTTCACTACAGGTGTGTCACAAACTATAAAGTTTCTAGGCTCACCTGTGTGCAGGTGTTTTGTTAGGTGGAGAATGGAGGTGGAGACCTATCCTGCTGCTGCTGTTGATGGTAGCAAGCTATCGTGGAGTGGAAACAGACATGGAACGTAAAAAAAAAGAAGGGGGGATATCGATTTGGCGCGCTTTTAGATAGGTTTATATGCTTAGAGAAGATACACGAAAAAGCTTTTATATGCAGCAGCGGCTGGGTGTTGGTAGAGGGCCTTTTTTGATTGATTGTTATTGAAGTAACAACATCCACGTTTATTTAGGGTGCCTCACTGTTTGAAAAAGAAACCCACAAGGCCTACTGCTAGACCTCTCTCTCTCTCCTCTCTCTCTCCTCTCTCTCACTCCTCTCATCCTCTCTCCACTCTCTCTCTCTCCTCTCTCTCTCTCTATCCCTCTCCTCTCTCTCTCTCTCTCCCCTCTCCTCTCTCTCTCTCACTCTCTCTCTCTCTCTCCCTCTCTCTCTCTCTCTCTCTCTCTCTCATCGTGTACAAAAAATGTTAACTTCAAATAATATGTCCGAGATGATATCTTTAGCAATATATGTAACACAGGCTCTAGAAAAACGCAAGCAGACTATGAACCAAATAGATTCTATAAGTAATAACTAAAAATAATTGTTGATATTTGTCTGGATTTCGAGTTATTATTCATGTCTTCTTTTCTGTCCATCCATTATTAACATGACATTTATAATTAGCCCCCTTTGACTGATGGGCTTGTAGCTTTTATCAAATAAAATTCGTTCGTTCGTTCATTCATTCATTCATTCATTCATTCATTCATTCATTCATTCATTCTCTCTCTCTCTCTCTCTCTCATCCTCTTCTCTCTCTCCTCTCCACTCTCTCTCTCTCTCTCTCTCTCTCCTCTCCTCTCTCTCTCTCTCTCTCTCTCCTCCTCTTCCTCTCTCTCTCTCTCTCCTCTCTCATCTCTCTCTCTCTCTCTCTCTCTCTCTCTCTCTCTCTCTCTCATAATGACATTGACTCTCTTGCAACTACATTACAACAAAGCTGTAATGATCTTGTCAAATGGACAGAACTGAACCACATGTCTAATTCACCCCCAAAAAACAAAATGCATGCTGATCACCACCAGACAAAAGCGACAAAATTTACCCCAAGAACAGTTTCCAATCCACATAAGAAAGGAAGCAATCGAACAAACCTCTCATCACAAAGTTCTAGGAATAACAATCCATGAAAACCTCAGCTGGTTCTACCACATATCTCATCTATGCAAATACTTGTCCCAAAGAGTATACCAGTTAACTAAAATTAAACACTTTCTTGACTACCATTCAAAAAAATTATTTTTTCAAGCTTATATACAATCTTCAATAGACTATGCTTCAACCCTCTGGGATTCTGCCAGTGCAAACACTATGAAACCGTTATTAAGCCTAGCTATATAAACGCGCTCTCAAACTTATCCTTCTGAAGAAAACAACCTTACTTGAAGTGGATTTCACTCAGTTAGGTATTCTCCCCCTACAACAAAGACTGAAAGGCATACTGATGTTTTAAGATAATGGCAGGTGATGTCCCCACATCCTTAAAAGATAAGTTCCCAATGAATCGTTCCAGAAATACTGAAAAGCCAAGTGTCCCAATCCCAAGAATAGACTTGTTCAAGTCTAGTTTACTATACTCAGGCCCTGTGCTGTGGAACTCCCTTCCCGATTCAATTAAACAGCACCAATCATTGACAACCTTCAAAGTTCGCCTTCAATTTCACTTGATGCATCAAAAATGCTGAACCAGACTCATCCTGGTGGATATATATATATATATATATATATATATAATATATATATATATATATATAAATATATATATATATATATATATATAATATCACCATCTCTCTCTCTCTCCTCTTTCTCCTCTCTCTCTCTCTCTCCTCTCTCTCTCTCTCTCTCTCTCCTCTCTCTCTCTCTCTCTCTCTCTCTCCTCTCTCTCTCTCTCTCTCTCTCTCTCTCTCTCTCTCTCTCTCTCTCTCCTCTCTCTCTCTCTCTCCTCTCTCTCTCTCTCTTGATGAAGGCTGTATTCATATCTCATGTTTTCAACTTTATTCTGAAAGTTAACTATTATAGAGTTTGATAAATGTTGTCTTAATATCTCAATGTTTTAAGTTTAGTTAGTATGTGTCTTTTACATATACTGTATAGTTATTCATTTTTGTGAATGCATTGGCTATTTCACAGAGATTGATCATTACAATATATATAAACTATGAGTACTTTATTTATAATGTGTAGATTTTATTTTTATAGCTATGTTGAATTTGATTTGTGTGTCACTAGTTAGTGATCTCCCCCCCCCCCCCTCTCTCTCTCTCTCTCCTCTCTCTCTCTCTCCTCCTCTCCTCTCTCTCTCTCTCTCTCTCTCCTCTCTCTCTCTCTCTCTCTCTCTCCTCTCTCTCTCTCCTCTCTCTCTCCTCTCTCTCTCTCTCCTCTCTCTCTCTCTCTCAAAAACAGACAACAGTGTGTCTCAACAACTACATCCACATCCAATCTAAAACCTATTCACTATGGAGTACCACAGGGATCAATACTAGGACCGATTCTCTTTTCATTATACATAAATGACCTTCCTCTACATATCAAATCCAAATGTGAACTATTTGCTGATGACACAACCATACATACGAGCCATAATGACATTGACTCTCTTACAACCAAACTTTACAACAAAGCTGTAATGATCTTGTCAAATGGACAGAACTGAACCAAATGTCTATTCACCCCCAAAAAACAAAATGCATGCTGATCACCACCAGACAAAAGCGACAAAATTTACCCCAAGAACAGTTTCCAATCCACATAAGAAAGGAAGCAATCGAACAAACCTCTCATCACAAAGTTCTAGGAATAACAATCCATGAAAACCTCAGCTGGTTCTACCACATATCTCATCTATGCAAATACTTGTCCCAAAGAGTATACCAGTTAACTAAAATTAAACATTTCCTAGACTACCATTCAAAGAAATTATTTTTTTCAAGCTTATCTACAATCCTCAATAGACTATGCTTCAACCCTCTGGGATTCTGCCAGTGCAAACACTATGAAACCATTATTAAGCCTATACAAACGTGCTCTCAAACTTATCCTTCTGAAGAAAACAACCTTACTTGAAGTGGATTTCACTCAGTTAAGTATTCTCCCCCTACAACAAAGACTGAAATATAACAAAGGCATAATGATGTTTAAAATAATGGCAGGAGCTGTTCCCACATCCTTAAGAGATAAGTTTCCAATGAATCATTCCAGAAATACTGAAAAGCCAAGTGTCCCAATCCAAAGAATAGACTTGTTCAAGTCTAGTTTACTATACTCAGGCCCTGTGCTGTGGAACTCCCTTCCCGATTCAATTAAACAGCACCAATCATTGACAACCTTCAAAGTTCGCCTTCAATTTCACTTGATGCATCAAAAATACTGAACCAGACTCATCCTGTTGGATATATACATATATATGTGTGTGTATCTGTATATGTGTGTGTGTGTATTATTATATAATATATATATATATATATATATATATATATATATATATATATATATATATATATATATATATATATATATATATGTATAATATATATGTATATATATATAGTATGTATATATATATAATATATATATATAATATATATATATATATATATATATATATATATATATATATATAATATATATATATATATATATATATATGTATGTATGTATATATATCACCATATCCCTCTCCCTGTCTCTCTCTCTCTCTCCCTGTCTCTCTCTCTCTCTCTTCTCTCTCTCTCTCTCTCTCCTCTCTCTCTCTCTCTCTCTCTCTCTCTCCTCTCTCTCTCTCTCTCCTCTCTCTCTCTCTCCGTCTGTCTGTCTGTCTGTCTGTCTGTCTGTCTGTCTGTCTGTCTGTCTGTCTCTTTCTATCTTGATGAAAGCTGTTCATACTTATGTTTTCAATTTTATTCTGAAATTTGATTTTTATTGAGTTTGATAAATGTTATTTTAATATCTCAATGTTTTAAGTTTAGTGAGTATGTGTTTTTTAATTATGCTGTGTTGTTATTCATTTTTGTGATTACATAGGCTATTCACAGAGATTGATCATTACAGTAAATATAAACTATGTGTATCTTATCTACAATGTGTAGATGTTCATTTTTATAGCTATATTGAATTTGATTTGTGTGTCACTAGTTAGTGATCTCTCCTCTCTCTCTCTCTCTCTCCTCTCTCTCTCTCTCTCTCTCTTCTCTTCTCTCTCTCTCTCTCTCTCTCTCTCTCTCTCTCTCTCTCTCTCTCTCTCTCTCTCTCTCTCTCTCTCTCTCTCTCTCTCTCTCTCTCTCTCTCTCTCTCTCTCTCTCTCTCTCTCCCTCCCTCTCTCTCTTACCATCCATATTGAGAAATGTTTGTTCATATCTGTACTCCCTTTTTGATAATTACGTGTGACGAATGTTATGATTTCTATGTAAAATTTAATTAATGATCGTAAAAAAAAATAAAAAAATAAAAAACCACTGAATAACTTTGTCCACTACCACATAAAATATAATTAGAAACATACATTTTATGATAGTGATCAGAAGATTGATAAGATATTATAAGATATTAGGGTATATATGTCCCAAAATATGAGCCTTACAGCGGATAGATTCCTCTTGTGTTCCGTTCGGTTATGATTTCACTCAGAATTCAAGGCATATATTTCCTTAGAATGAAGTTTATTGATGAAATGTGCGAGAACCAGTGAAAATGTGTGTGTTGTGTGTGTGTGTGTGGGGTGTGTGTGTGTGTGTGTGTGTGTGTGGTGTGTGTGTGTGTGTGTGTGTGTGTGTGTGTGGTGTGTGTGTGTGTCTATATGTGTGTGTGTGTTTGTGTGTGTGTGCGTGTGTGTGCGTGTGTGTGAGTGTGTGTGTGTGTGTGTGTGTGTGTGTGTGTGTGTGTGTGTGTGTGTGTGTGTGTGTGTGTGTGTGTGTGGTGTGTGTTGTGTGTGTATGTGTGTGTGTGTGTGATTGAGTGTATGTTTCGTGTATATGTGTGTGTGTGTGAGAATGTGTGTGTGTGTGTGTGTGTGTGTGTGTGTGTGTGTGTGTGTGTGTGTGTGTGTGTGTGTGTTGTGTGTGTATGTGTGTGTGTCGTGTGTGTGTGTTTGTGTGTGTGTCTGTGTGTGAGTGTGTGTGAGTGTATGTAAAACATTATCCGATTGATAAAAATGTTTTGCCTATTCTTTGAAACATCTAGGATGTTTTATGTAAAAAAAAACATAATAATAATAATTTTGATTTATTTTATTTATATTTTTATTGGTAGTATGTCTCCCCCCCCCCCCCTTCAATAAGGATATTAGTTTTTACATTTTCCCCTTTTATCCAAATGTATGATTTATATCACATGTATAATTTTTGACAGATGGTGGTGGATTGATGTTTTTTTGAGTTTATTTCATTTTGTTCTCTTGTTTGCTCTTTATCTATTAACGCTTTCTTCTCTTCCATAATCAAAATGTTTTATTGTGACTTCAGATTTTTGTTTTCTGAACGAGTGCATTTTTTATTACCTTACATATATAGTGTTCTTATTCTTGGGTGTTGTTTGGTATTGCGTAAAGTTTTATCATTTAGTATCTTCTCAATTTGATGTATCCCTGAAAAGGGCGGGGACTGGATGTAAAAAAGCACACGAGTGCTTATCTATTATCCTCGAATAAAATACTTTGCCTTGCTTTGCTTTGCCTGCCTTGCCTTGCCTTGCCTTGCCTTGCCTTCCTTCTCTT
>CM060343.1:38162724-38167724 GCA_030674155.1 Stramonita haemastoma
TTACTATGAATTTGGTATATTACAGAAAGTATTTTCTCACATTTTGTTATTCAAGTATTGTTATTCATTTTGAATATTATGTGATGATATTCGACTTTTGAGGGTTTTCATGGTGCACAATAAAACTTCAGGATAAACAGTAATGAAGCTGTTGAACGTGATGTGATTACGATGACAGCTTTGTTGTGACCTTTGTGGTCGGTGAAGCTAAACCTTGAGATAAAACATCTCCTGCTTTATCCTGGAGACCGTGAAGTGTTTGCTTACGTGCATGCGCGCACAGTTTGTTACCTTCTTCATGTGTGTGGCAAACTTTGACAGCATTAGGTAGACATAGACTTAGAGAGGTCTTTGTGTAGTTCCAGTGTTCTGGAGCTGGTAGTGTTCCGAGGTTCACGCTTCTCTCTGGGAGTCTGCAGGTGGATCGGTGGTCTAGGTGGTAACGCGCCTTGCCTAGACAGCACAATGTCCGGGTCGGAGTCTGTGGTGGTTCGTACCCCGTCCGAGCCCAAAACTGTTTCCCTATCCATTAGACCCTGAGTGTTGGTCTGTGTGCTAGTCGTTCGGATGAGACGATAAACCGAGGTCCCGTGTGGTACACATCACTATTTAGCGCACGTAAAGGAACCCACGGCAAGAAGAGGGTTGACCCTGACAAAATTCTGTAGAAAAAAAACCCATGCTATATAGGGAAACAAAATGCAGTTGCATACAGGAAAACATAAAACAAGAATGGGTAGGCACTGCACTTGTGGCGACGTGCTCTCCTGGGGAGAGCAGCCCGAATTTCACGCAGATAAATCTGCTGTGACATAAAGTGGCATACAATACAAAATACAAAATACACTCAGAGGCTGAACCTGCCGGTTCAGCGCTGCACCTACAAAAGTCAGAGGGGCGGGATAACCTAGTGGTCAGAACATTGTGCTCGCACTTTGACGATCCAGGTTCGATTCCCCTTCGAGATGATTTCCCCCTGGAGTTAACATCAGTGCTGACTCCACTCTCCCCACAAGTCCTTCGAATGAGATTATAAACCGAGGCCTTGTGTGCGAATGCTCGCAGAACGTCTTGCGCACACATCAAATCCTGTTCCGCTTTTCGTGAGAGTAGGCCATTGTGTGTCGGTGGGAATAGATGACAAGATTTACAAAAGAACTGCATACACACGGGGACTAGATATAGGAAAGCACATGCGTGGTTATTCCACTATCCTCCATATAAAAAAAGAATTAAAAAAAGACTCCATCACTGTTAACGAACGATTCTCGTCACCACTGGTCGTCGTCTTTGTTGTTGGTGCCTGTTATCCGAAATGGTGACTACGGTGTGGTTGGTGTCGTAGTGGAGACCATTATTTTGTATGTAGCACTGGAGAGTGCAGGACCCCCTCGTTTGGAAGAGGAGATAACCTTTGCTGTGTGAAGCTGTGTGCTGCTTCTTCAGCTTTCCAAGACTGAGTTTCAGCAGAAGTGCCTGCCACTGAGTGTGTACTGGTGTGTTTATTTCATTTTATTTATTTATTTATTTATTTATTTATTTATTTATTTATTTATTTATTTATTTACTTATGTATTTGTGTATTTATTTATTTATTTATTTATTTATTTATTATTTATCTATTTTATAATTTATTGTATTTATTAAAAAAAAATATGTATGTATTTATTTAGTTAGTTATCTATTTGTTTGTTTATTTATTTGTTTATTTATGTATTTGTTTATTTATTTATTTATTTTTTATCGATCGATTAATTGATTAATTGATTGATTAAATTATTTGTCTATTTATCTATTCATTTATTTATTCATTCATTTATTGGTTATTTCTCCATCTAATTATTTATTCATTCATTCATTTCTTTATTTATTTATCTTTTTTATTCATTTATGTATTCTTTTATATCGATGATAATGGAAAAAGCACCAGTGTGTTTTTTACATCTAGTTCCCGTGTGTATGCAGTCTTGTAAATCTTGTCATCTGTTCCCACCGGCACACAATGGCCTACTCTTACGAACAGTAGCCAGCGACCCGAGTTCGATTCCAGGTCGAGGGTTTTTTCTCCTCTGGAATTTAACATCAGTGTTTACTCCACCATCCCCAAAAGCTCTTCGGATGAGATTATAAACCGAGGCCCCGTGTGCGAACACGCACAGAACATCTTGCGCGCACGTTAAATCATGTTCCGATTTTCGTAAAAGTAAGCCATCGTGTGCCAGTATGGACAGATGACAAAATTTACAAAACTGCAAACACACGGGGACTGGATGTATAAAAAGAGCACATGATTGCTTATTTCATTACCCTCGATATAAACAATAGAATAAATAAAAAATAAAAAATAAAAAAAATAAGTAGAGATCACTTTTGCGTTTCGTTCTTTGACAGTGTATATTCCGTACTTTGTGTTTAAAGTTCGAGTTTTCCATTTGAGAGAAAGGGGTATGAAAGCGAGTGTAGTTCCGATTGTGGTGTTGTGTGCCTGCAGAATACAGTCTGTGACAGAGGTACACTGCACAAACCTCTCCCCCAGAAGGCCACAGTGGCAGAGAAGACAGATACGGATATGGAGTTGGATTCCTCATCCACAGAGACACTGTGAATGCCAGCATAGGGGGCTAACCAGTCTTTAGCCAACTAACGGCCATTCCTTAGAAGGTAGTTCGTTTTAATATCACCGTTTTAAAAGCTAAATTATACACCCTGCTAAAGGTACATTTTTATTCTTTCAGTCACAATGTACACAACGCTACAAGTATAGTATTACTATAAAGGTCACAATACATACACTCCTACAGGAACATTCTTCTTTGAAAGTCACTATACACTCTACAACAGACACATTCTTACTCTAAACGTCCAAGTATAAACACTACAACCGATGCATTCTTACTCTAAACGTCATAGTATACACACTGCTAAAGGTGCATTCTTACTGTGAAGGTCAGAGTTTAAACCCTACTACAGGTATATTCTTACTCTGTGAGCCGCATTATACATTCTACTACAGGTATGTTCTTGCTCTGTGAGTCAAAGTATACCCCATACTACAGGTACATCCCTACTCTGTGAGTTACAGATTACAATTTACTACAGGTATGTTCTTAATCGTAAGGTCACTAATACACGCTACTGCAGGTATATTCTCACTCTGAAAGTCACAGTATGCACGCTACTAAAGTTTAACTTTACTCTGCCAGTCATAGCTCGCACTGTATCAAAGGAGAATGATCACTGCCTGCCATGGTGCGGACAGAACACGCCCCTTTATCAGACTGCAGTGCAGAAAGAGGACCAGGTGTGCAGCCACTGGGTGAAGCTGCTACCTAACCCTGCATGCAGTGGTCAGCAGCAACAGCCTTACCCAGCAGTGGACTGCACACAGGACACGGTCTCCGCGGAGCAGGCAGCCTCTGGAGTCACTGAAGTCACGGTCACCAGCCTTTGCAGCCTGTGTTTGGAGAGGTCAGTTCATACCTGCAGAATTGTGCCAGTCAGTTAACACCTGCAGAATCGTGTGCCAGTCAGTTCACACCTGCAGAATTGTGTCGGTCAGCGTGAAACCGGTTTAATTACATTAATTTGTCAGTGTGACACCTCTACAAATGCATCTGCCAGTGTGACACCTGTATAATTATATATTTGTCAGTATGACATCTGTATGATTGCATCTGTCAGTGTGCCACACGTAAAATTGTATCTGCCAGTCTAACACATTTACCATTGATTCCGTCAGTGTAACACCTGTATGATGTATGCATGGAATGCCACTCACTCACTCACTCACTCACTCACTCACTCAGTCCCATGTCCCAAAGGACGTAGGGGGGACATGAGAGAAGACGCAACGGAGATCTTTTTCCATGCTTCACGATCCTGTGTGGCTAGTAGGAGGCGTTGCAGGGGTTGGGCAGTCCAGTCTTTGATGTTGTCAACCCATGATTTCTTTTGGCGGCCTCTTCTTCTCTTGCCCTCGACTGTTCCTTGCAAGATGGTTTTTGCTAGGGTGTTGTGTCTTTGGTGTGTGACCAAACCACATCAGCTTTCTCCTCTTTATGGTGGAGAGCAAAGGCTCTTGGGGGCCCACACGCTTTTTGATTTCTTCTTTCACATAGTTATTGGTCTTGTGTTCTTTGTATGATATTTTGAGGAGTCTTCTGTGGCACTTGTTCTCGAATGCTTGGATTCTTCTCTCTAACTCTGCTGTCAGAGTCCATGATTCACAGCCATATAGGAGGATAGATATCACGAGGGATTTGTAGAGGTGGTATTTGGTGCAGAAGCTGATGTTGTTGCTTCTGATGATCCTCTGGAGTCTGACTAGAGCAGATGTTGCTGTTGCAATGCGAGCTTTCACCTCATTGTTTGATGTGCCATCTTTTGTTAGGATGGAGCCTAAGTATTTGAATTGGCTCACCTCATCCAATATTTCTCCATTCATCTTTATTTCCGTGCTGTCATTACTCGTGCTGTTGACCATGATCTTCGATTTCTCTGTACTGACCTCCATGCCGTATGCGCTCGCTCGATCTGTCAGACTGTCTGTGAGGATTTGCAGTTCTTGTTTGCTGCTGCCCATGAGGTCAATGTCATCTGCAAATCTGAGGTTGCAAAGGGGTCTTCCACCAATGGAGATGGAAGTGTGGTGGTTTTGCAGTGTCTCTGTCATGATGTTTTCGAGGAAGAGGTTGAAGAGTACAGGTGAGAGAAGGCAGCCCTGGCAGACTCCAACCGTGGTCTTGAAGAACTCGCCCACGTGATTGTTCATGAAAACTGCACTTCTTGCATTCTCGTACAGAGCCTTGATGACTTCAATTAGGCAGTTGTCAATGTTGAAGTGCCTGAGTACTTGCCAGAGGCCGTCATGCCATACCCTGTCAAAGGCCTTTTTGAAGTCTATAAAATTGTGGTACAAGTCTTTTTGGTGTTGGAGATGCTTCTCTATCAGAATTCTCAGGTTGAAAATTTGTTCCATTGTGCTGCGTTTTGGTCTAAAA
>CM060343.1:38172724-38185224 GCA_030674155.1 Stramonita haemastoma
TTGTGACATCTAGTAAATTGCACCTGTCCGTGTGACACCTGTATATGATTGTATGTTTGTGTGACACATGTATATGATTATATCTGTCATGCATGACATCTGTAGAAATGTGTAAGTCGGTGTGTCTCACTCACTCACTCACTCAGTCCCATGTCCCGAAGGACGTAGGGGGACATGAGAGAAGACGCAACAGAGATCTTTTTCCATGCTTCACGATCCTGTGTGGCTAGTAGGAGGTGTTACAGGGGTTGGGCAGTCCAGTCTTTGATGTTGTCGACCCATGATTTCTTTTGGCGGCCTCTTCCTCTCTTGCCATCGACTGTTCCTTGCAGGATGTTTTTTGCTAGAGTGTTGTGTCTTGTGGTGTGACCAAACCACATCAGCTTTCTCCTCTTTATGGTGGAGAGCAAAGACTCTTGGGGGCCCACACGCTTTTTGATTTCTTCTTTCACATAGTTATTGGTCTTGTGATTTTTGTATGATATTTTGAGGAGTCTTCTGTGGCACTTGTTCTCGAATGCTTGGATTCTCCTCTCTAACTCTGCTGTCAGAGTCCATGATTCACAGCCATATAGGCGGATAGATATCACGAGGATTTGTAAAGGTGGTATTTGGTGCAGAAGCTGATGTTGTTGCTTCTGATGATCTTCTCGAGTCTGACTAGAGCAGATGTTGCTGTTGCAATGCGAGCTTTCACTTCATTGTTTGATGTGCCATCTTTTGTTAGGATGGAGCCTAAGTATTTGAATTGGCTCACCTCTTCTAGTATTTCTCCATTCATCTTTATTTCCGTGATGTCATTACTCGCGCTGTTGACCATGATCTTTGATTTCTCTTTACTGACCTCCATGCCGTATGCGCTCGCTCGATCTGTTAGACTGTCTGTGAGGATTTGCAGTTCTTGTTTGCTGCTGCCCATGAGGTCAATGTCATCTGCAAATCTGAGGTTGCAAAGGGGTCTTCCACCAATGGAGATGGAAGTGTGGTGGTTTTGCAGTGTCTCTGTCATGATGTTTTCGAGGAAGAGGTTGAAGAGTACAGGTGAGAGAAGGCAGCCCTGGCGAACCCCAACCGTGGTCTTGAAGAACTCGCCCACGTGATTGTTCATAAAAACTGCACTTCTTGCGTTCTCTTACAGAGCTTTGATGACTTCAAATAGGCAGCTGGCAATGTTGAAGTGCCTGAGTACTTGCCAGAGGCCGTCATGCCATACCCTGTCAAAGGCCTTTTTGAAGTCTATGAAATTGTGGTACAAGTCTTTTTGGTGTTGGGGATGCTTCTCTATCACAATTCTCAGATTGAAAATTTGTTCCATTGTGCTGCGTTTTGGTCTAAAGCCCGCTTGTTCTTCTGCCAGGAGTTTTTTCGCTTGGTTTTTCAGTCTGTTGAGGACTACCTGCAGCATGATCTTGCTAGGATGGCTTATGAGACTGATGGTTCTGTAGTTCTGGCATTGTTTGAGGTTTCCTTTCTTTGGCAGGGGTATTACAAGAGACTGTGTCCATTCTTTTGGCCATTCTTTGGTGTCGTGGATCTTCTGACAAAGTTCTGTGAATCGCCTTGCTGTTTCATTCCCTCCATTTTTTATGAGTTCAGCTGGGATGTTATCGATTCCAGGGGACTTCCCCTTCTTCAATTGTCTAATAGCTGCATCTACTTCACACCTTAGTATTGGTGGGTCTTTATCTTGGTGTTCAGGGGGTTTGTCAGAAACTATGTTGGTATCTGGGCGTAGTGGGTAGTTGTACAATCCCTCACAGTATTCTGTCCAGCGTTGGAGGATGGCATTGTTTTCCGTTAAAAGATTTCCTTCTTTGTCTTCAATAACAGAGGCTTTAGGCTGTGTGGTTTTAGTTAGTGCTTTCGAAGTGTCGTAAGCTGTTTTGCTGTTTCCCTTGGTCATTCCAGCTTCGATGTTGTTGCATTGTTCTTCTATCCACGCTTCTTTGGCTTCTCTCATCTTTTTCCTCACTTCTCTGTGGATATCCATGTACTTCTTGTAAGCTTCTTGACTTGTGAACTTTTGTTTTTTAAGTTCTCTTCTTTTGTCGCAGAGGTCAAGAACCTCATTTGTCACCCAGGGTTGTTTCTTTGTTCTGCTTCTTCCTAATGTTTCTTCTGCTGCTGTCGTTAGCACTTCTTTGATGTTGTTGGCCAATGCATCCACATCATTGTCGATGGCTGTGAGTGCGGCGAACTTTCCTCCAATGTTGTTTTGGAAGATCTCAACCACTGTTGGGTCTTTGAGTTTTTCCAGGTCGAATCTTATGCGTGGGCTTTTTGGCTGTTGTTTTGCTTTCAGTTTCAGCCTGATGGTGGTAAGTACAAGGTCGTGGTCACTGCCAATGTCAGCTCCTGGAAATGTTCTTGTGTTTGCCTTGTTTATGCTGGATTTGAATCTTTGGGGTGACAGAATGTAATCAATTTGATTATGAATCAGACCATTTGGTGAGTGCCAGGTTGATGTTCTGGATGGCTTGTGAGGGTGGAGTGTGTTAGCCAGAGTTAGTTTGTGCTTCTTTGCGAATTCCAGCAGCCGCTGTCCTCTGTTATTTGTTTCTCCCAGTCCAAATCGTCCTGTGGTTCCTGCCCAGGTGTCATAGACATCAGGTCCCACCTTAGCATTCCAGTCGCCTTCCACAATAGGGGTGTCTTTTTTGGGCGTTTTGGAGATGACGTTTTCAAGTTCTTCATAGAATTCTTCTATCTGATCGTCATCGTAGTCAGATGTTGGAGCATACACTTGGATGATGGTGAGATTCTGGGGTTTTGCAGAAACTCTGATTGAGATGAGTCTGCTGGATACTGGTGTGCAGCTGATGATGCTTGACACAATCTCTTTCCTGACAATAAAGCCTACTCCATGTTGATGTAATTTCTCTTCTCCGCTGTACCATATTTTGTGGCCGTCTTGCGTGGTTGTTTCTCCAAAGCCAATCCATCTGACTTCCGCAAGCCCTACTATGTCCCATTTATACCTATGTAATTCATGTGTAAGTTCCTGTACTCTTTCTGTTTGGTACAGAGTTCTTACATTCCATGTACCAATGGTTGCCCCTTTATCTGGAAGCTTTAGAGTTGGTTCTGCCCCAGTAGCACACTTGTCACTCCCACCCTGGAGGCTTGCAGTGGGTAGCGCGGTCGTTGTTGATCCGGGCCTCGACCGATCCGGCATGTCTTTCTGTTTTGTTTTACTCATCATGTCCTTGCAGTGGGCTTGAGGAAGCTTGGTGGCGCCCATCTCCTCTCCAAGACTCCTACTGGTGGGTAAGAATGCACCAGCCCCTCACAACGTTTCGCCCGCCAGTAGAAGCAGTTACCGGGGTGTGGGTGGGTTAAGGACCCGGACCCAGAAGTGAGAGTTGAGTGCCAAGTGAGGACCAGTGCTCCCGTCCACCCCGAAGGATGCTACTGCCAGGTTTACAAAGGTACCACCTCTCCTTAAGCACCCCATACACCCCATACACCTGCATACTAATTTATCATTGTATCAGACAGACCAGCCCTTGACATGTCAATAGAGTGAAGGTTTGTCACGTTGTTCTTGAACTAACGCACTCTTTGTTCCCTGAAAAAAATCCCAGTAGATGCAGCACGCTGACTAAAATGTCAAAACTCTGACAGACAAAGCAAAAACAGACTCAGAACTCAAATTTGATTTCATTCGTTCTGCCACAAAATCTTCACAAAATCTTCAACACACTAGTTCTACAGCAAAAATAAATGATGTAAGCTCCAAATTTCAAACGAATACTGTCAACTGTTATATGAAATCAATAATCTGAAATCAGGGGTGGGCGGATTTGTTTTGTTGGTATTGTTGTTTCATTGTTGTTTCTGTTACTTGGCTAAAGATCTGAGGTTCACCAGTGAAGATAATTGTGTGTGTGCGACAGTTGTTGCCCCCCATTTCCCACCCTCCAATTATCGCAGCTAGATTCCGACTTCGAGAATATCTACTGTCGACGCCGACGGGCATGTAGTTTATTTTTTTAGCATGTATTTAGTCATTTGTTCGCAGACGCACACATTTCCTATTCTTGTAACACGTCAAACGGGTTTAACGCGTGTGCAGGATGTTATGCATGTGTTCTCACACGAGGCCTCGGTTTAGAGTCTCATCTGTGGAACTTTAAGAGGGAGTGGAGTCTGCGCTGATGTCAACTCTGAAAGAAAATCCCCTAGAACGGGAGTCTTAGTGGTGTGTGGAGCCCAGACTCCATCGAGGATTATTGAATCGTGAGTATGATGCTCTAACCATATGCTTTATCCAACCACCCTTAAAAAAAAACAACTCTGTGGCTACACTCTGTCTACACGCTATGAGAACGTCCATGGCCGTTCCTAATGCCTCCTCCCGTTCTGCTGCAAAGAAAGTCTCTCACACACAGCACTCAAGACATTCTACCAGACACTGGTAAAGACTAGAACCTTCCAGAAATATCCGGACCTATCTAGATTAATCCAGAAACTCCCAGAACTCCCTAGAATACCGGGGATCGCTTGGAAAATTTTGAACAGTGTTCAGAATACTGTTAAGCATTCCCGAAAAAAATAGAAACCCCCCAAAACACCACCTAATATAAATATTTTTTGAACAATTGTTTGTTTTAACTATTGAAGTTAAAAATACTCGGTACGGTAAGTTGCCTAAAAACGTCTAGTGTTTCTTAGAATACCGTAGTACACTCCAGAAACTCCTAGAAATTTATAGAAAACCGTATTAACAGCTTATTCTTTAGGATTATTCCAGAAGCTTAGCTTTCTCAAAACGAATCTTTTTAATGCACCAGCGTTAGAAATAGCAATTTTAAAAAAGTATGTATATTCCATCATCAATATTTTCATCATAAAGCAAGGAAGGCTACACACATAAACAAAGAGCTCTAAAACACAAACTTAAAAGGTGGGTATAGTTAGTTTCACACTAACAACCCTGAACCCATTTGTAGTAAAATTGTTATCTATTACAAAGCAAAACACATACACAGCACACACACACACACACACACACACACACACACACACACACACACACACACACACACACACACACACACACACACACACACATACACACACACGCACGCACGCACGCACGCACACACACACACACACACGCGCGCGCGCGCGCGCAAGCACGCACGCACGCACGCACGCACACACACACACACACACACACACACACACACACACACACACACACACACACACACACACACACATTCATTTATTCATTCATTCATTCAATCATTCGTTTATTCGTTCACTTTTTGTGCTCTTTAACTATGCATTGAAATCCCAGAGAACCGTATCCAACTGCTATTTGTTTCTAGCAATTATCTTACGTAAACTTGGGTTAACATCTCGGACAATGTATGATGAAAATGTAGGCAGAAATTGCATTTCTATTTGTGCTGCCATTTAGGGAAAAAATGTAAGAATGAAAATACCAGCCAAGACATGATACGAAAACATAACAAGAAAAACAAATCAATTCAACTTTATAGGTATTCTTCAAAACTTAGAAATAGCTAATCCACATGAAGATGGTATCACCACTTTTTACAGTTGCTTTTTATGTTTTTAATTCAAATGTACCTGCTCAAGAAAAGTCCAGGTTGGAAGTGTGCGGTGTTTTGATTCCTGTTTTGGCCCAAACATTCCCCTGCATCCATTTTATATTTATATTTATTTATTTCATTTTTTTTATTTTCGTGTTTTATTCTTTTATATCGAGAAAAGTGGGAAAAGTGCTTTCACATTCAGTCCCCGTGTGCAGGCAGTTTTTTTTGTAAATCGTGTCATCTGGTGTCTGCATCACACTAGGTCAAATGCTTTAAGAAATGAAATTCTGGAGTCGATCATACTAGTGTTGGAAAGGTTTCTCGATTATGAGCTCGCAGTTGAAGATTTTCCCAGTTGTTTGCTTCCCAGGTGTAAAGCCAGCTTATCTATCTGCTAGAATTTCTTTGGGCTATTTTGTTTCTTTTGGCTTGAATATATTGAGAATCACTCTGATCATTGGCTTGTTTGGGTGGCTTGTAGTGCTAGCTGCTTTGTAGTTCTGGCACTGTGTAAGTTCACTGTCTGTGGAAGTGGTATCGTGTCCCTTCCTGAGGTTTGTCTAGGTATACCAGAATTCGTGTTTGCAAAGTTGTTTTTTTATAGAATATTTACAGTTTGTGTCTTTACTATAATATGTGTTCATGCTCAGTGATATCAGACGAGGAATTCAGAAGGTGTAAAGGACGGTAAAGTATAAAGAGGAAGGGGTATAAGGAGAGAAAACAGAGGACATAGCATGTATGTTGGTACTTTTGTTTATTAATAAAACCCACGAAACATCATGCTTAAGTCATGAACAAAACTAAAGCTCCATACCCTGCTGATATGAAATAACATGAATGTAACCAACATAATTATTCTAGTGAACAATGCACATCCTCAGAACTTTTCACACGGAGTATGGTTTGGTGCAGATCATTCATGCAATATGGCTATGCTAGTAGTGCAGTTCTATAGAGTAATTATGCTAAAGACTTTTTTTTCAAAGATAAGTGGATTCATACAGGGTGTCATGTTTTCACACCCTTCTGAGCCTGATAGGTGTGAAGCCAGCTTATTCACTGCAGCTAGCATTTCTTCAGGCGATTTTTCTTTTTTTATTCCTTCTTTTGCCAACATTCAGACAGCAATAGTTGTCTGTCAAATGAGCGATTTGCGTTCTGCTGCTGCTATTCTGCACCTAATACGTCAGGCCCAACACATCTGACTTTGGCATGGAAGAGAACTGTTATCCTTTAAGACTTTCAGAAACAAGGCAGGGGAATTGAGCAAACAGGTAGTAAATGGACGAAAAAGAGTTGATAAGAACAAAAGGAACAAGGCACAAGCAAATAGAGAGATAGAAAAGAGTGAATTACTAGCACATAATTTCCACCAGGTAGGGATTCCATCAATACTGACAGACCATAAGTGTTCAGACCTGTCTACCTCATTCAAATTCTTCTTGAGAAGATCATGCATGAGATGCACCATAAAACAACGCCTTTGGATGCAGATCTATTTACAGTGTGTTGCTCCCTAACCAGCCGTGTTCCCCGGTACTCAATGCTGTCTGTCCTGTGGGGGCGGTCAGGTGAGTCTGTACTGATTTTGCACTGACACACAACGTGCCAAGAAACAAGAGAGGGATAGTCTATGCATAGTGCCTTGTTCCTTGTAACTTTTTGTTTGTCCTCATCTTCTCTAGCAGATACCTCAGGATTCTTGTGACCTATTTCTTTGTCATCATCTTTTCTAGCAGATACCTCAGAGAAAATTTAAACCCACTCTACAAAATTGCTTCAGGTTACAAAATTAAAATGGTGTTTTAGCAGCATTCCTTCTGTTACACTTGATAATAAGGTCACACAAATAAAGATTGACTTCAAACTGAAGTGGCATCTACACACTAAGGGTAAACAAGCTTAGTTCCTTTTTCTAGCTGTGCTGACTGGCCATCTCATGGAATGTCAACTGGATCACACTGGATGGGTGTCCAAAACTGTCACTGGCCTGTCTGTGGCAAATATACTGAGAGACAAGCCATTTTAGTAGTGACATTGTTTCCAGTATGTTTGCATCATCCTCTTTTTCTGTCTAAGTTGCCTTGTGTACAGATGGAGCAGAGGGACTCTGAGCACCACAGCGGATCCAGTTGATAAACTCCCTTCGGAATTTGGTTCCAGTGAGACAGTAGAGGTAAAAATTAATGGCGCTATTGGTGTACCATAATTGTTGTGTCACTGCATATACAAGACCTACCATGGGAATGGTTTGTGGATGCCGTCCTATGACTTTAAAAATAAAGCTTGACCAAATCAAGTAGACACAGTTAGGCAAAGTTAGAATGAGAAAAGCGCATGATATTGCCAGAACCATGACTGTTGTTCTGTAATAGGTTTTCCTACGGCTGTCAATGTTAAGTCCAGAACTGACATGTGGATCACCTTGTCTGGATACAGAAGAAGATGAAGAAACTGCTTTGATCAGAGTGACAGACAACACAATGTCACAGACAAACAGACAGACACTGGGGAAAACAGAGGACATGCACAAATACACCCAAGCAAAGATGACCACATAGAAATACCTGTACACACCTGGCACAGTTTGACACCTCTTTTGCTTAGAGATATCCATTCCAATCAGAATGTGGATAGTAAGAGCAAATGCAATGAGGAAAAGAGCTGCAATAACAATCCACGTTCTTCGCACAGTGCACATCACCTTCATCTTGTGTGGCCACAGAACTGCCATCGTTCTTTGTACTGTCACGCAGGTCACCAGCCAGGCAGACATTAAACCACTGAAGTGGAGCATCCAGTAGAAGCCCTTGCACAGTGATGAATGCAGAAGCCAAAGCTCAATGTGAAAAGCGTGCTTCAGCCATCTGTTCGGGCTTCGGTACACAGGAAGGTGAAATCAGCTATGGCAAGGGCAGTAAGAATGGCATGCTGAGAGGAGTTGTTGTCCTTGATGCGACGTGTGACGAAGAAGGTGGCGATGTTTCCAAAGAATCCCAACAGCACAATGCATGGAGAACAGATTTTCCAGATGATGACGGATGTTTGGTACAGAGGATGTTCATACGATGTCAATACATCTGTTCCATCTGTAGTGTTGTCCTTCAGATCAAACTCAGCACTGGACGAGTTGTCCATCTTTGATTTATGTAAATCAGTGTGTGAAACCCTTCTTCCGTGAAACCTGAGATAAAGGGACAGAGCTTGAAAGAAAACATTGAACTGTGGTGCTTATGTCCTACTTCCTCTATCTATCTATCTATCTATCTATCTATCTATCTATCTATCTATCTATCTATCTATCTATCTATCTATCTATCTATCTATCTGTCTGTCTGTCTGTCTGTCTGTCTGTCTGTCTGTCTGTCTGTCTGTCGGTCTGTCTGTCTGTCTGTCTGTCTGTCTGTCTGTCTGTCTGTCTGTCTGTCTCTCTCTCTCTCTCTCTCTCTCTCTCTCTCTCTCTCTCTCTCTCTCTCTCTATCTCTCTCTCTCTCTCTCTCTCTCTCTCTCTCTCTCTCTCTCTCTCCTCTCTCTCTCTCTCTCTCTCTCTCTCTCTCTCTCTCCTCTCTCTCCTCCATCCATCCATCCATCCATCCATCCATCCATCCATCCATCCATCCATCCATCCATCCATCCATCCATCCATCCATCCATCTATCTATCTATCTATCTATCTATCTATCTATCTATCTATCTATCTATCTATCTATCTATCTATCTATCTATCTATCTATCTATCTGTCTGTCTGTCTGTCTGTCTGTCTGTCTGTCTGTATGGATGTATGCAAGTATGGATGGATGGATGTATGTATGTATGCATGTATGTATGTATGTATGTATGTATGTATGTATGTATGTATGTATGTATGTATGTATGTATCCATCCATCTATCTATCTATCTATCTATCTATCTATCTATCTATCTATCTATCTATCTATCTATCTATCTATCTATCTATCTATCTATCTATCTATCTATCTATCTATCTATCTATCTTTCTGTCTGTCTGTCTGTCTATCTATCTATCTATCTATCTATCTATCTATCTATCTATCTATCTATCTATCTATCTATCTATCTATCTATCTATCTATCTATCTATCTATCTATCTATCTATCTATCAGTCTGTCTGCCTGTCTGTCTGTCTGTATGTCTATCTGACTGTCTATCTGTCTAATCTTGTGTCTGCTTGTCTGTCTGTCTGTTTGTCTCTCGATCTCAGTGTCTGTTTTTTCTGAAGAGATAAAGATTTCCAGAACTTTTCAGAACTACATTTAGGTGTCTTGTGCTCTAAATATCTGCGTGTGTGATAAACATTGTATTCAGCAACAAAATCCAGGGATATGCTCTGAAAAAGGAGTTGGACACATGCGGTTATACAACTTCGAACAGAACAACAATGTACAGGCCTGCCTTTCCATTATTTTTTCTTAATACGCAGAATCCAGATTCTATGTACGGAATTGGTGACTGGTTCCATACGCAGCCCTAAAATTGCTCTTGATGCTCCCAGGTGTTAATGTATCCAATAATTTGATTGTGAGTTTAAACAGACATCCAACACAATATCAGGATACTTAAGGTGGAGCAAAACAAAATGACTGGTGCAAGATAATCACAGCGTTGCTATATAGCTTATATCTGTAACTGTTGTGGGTGCAAACAATAGTCTCACTGCTTTCTATACTTGTATTTTGCTGGTCTCACTTGTAATCAAGTTAGAATCTCAGGCATAAGTGCTTGTACTTGTGATGATGAAACAAAAAAATTACTACTTATTTGATGTACCATCAGATATAAAAAGTTCGACTTGAAGATTTACATGAAAAGAGTCACACATGCATTGTTGGGATTTTTTACTTTGCTTTTTTCTGAAAGCTTATGATGTTGGTAGAAGTACTTGACATGTTACCCTCTAGGATACAGGTTATTTCAGGGGTGAGAGGTGTATCAACAGTGCATGTTCCCCTCTTTGCGCCCTATATTTAGGTTTTTGGAGTAGGGATGTTCACGCTGCGATTATTGCACAAAATCTGGCTTAACTTCTCATAGTTTTATTGTGAATAGCATCTAGTATAATTTTCCCAATTATATAGGCAAAGGTTTTAGCTGAGCTATTTAAAACAAAACTACAGTGATGACTTTAATGCGCGGCCGTCGGAACCGCACGCAGCTGAAATCTGTCTTACCACTCAACCACAGCCGAGCGCTGTTCCGTTCTCTCACCATGGCACTTTCTCATCTCATGCCTTGTGTGTCCGGTGCCAGAAATGTATCCAACTATCAGTATGTTCCACAAAGTATGCACGAATAAGTCTAGATCAAGATGTTATTATTGATCAGAGAATGTCTGTAACACACAGTAAGTACTGCAACAGCCATAAGTATCATTAACGAAGAGGATGTGTTAACCGCAGCACTTTGAGTCTATGATTTTTTTTAGTTTCTTTTTTTTTTCCTCAAGAAATTACACATAATATGCATATCAGTCGCGCGCGTGTGGACGCGTGTAACACACACACACACACACACACACACACACACACACCACACACACACACACACACACACACACACACACACCACAGCACATTCAAGTGACACACATAACATACATCTAAAAATAGAACAAGGCGTGGTCATAATTCGTTGTTCTTTTCAGTTCCGCGTCCTCCACCACAAACGTTGGGGATAAGGCAAACTGTTGAGTAGTACTTTTAGTATCCATTTTAACCATCATGTTTCAGGTCATTATTTTTTTTATTCATTTTTATTTTTATTTTATTCTTTTATATCGAGGATAATGGAATAAGCACTCATGTGCTTTTTTCATCCAGTCCCCGCGTGTATGCAGTTGTGTAAATATTTTCATCTGTTCCCACCCGCACACAATGGCCTACTCTTACGAAAAGCGGAACATGATTTAACGCGTGCGTAAGACGTTCTGGGTACGTTCGCACATGGGACCTCGGTTTACAGTCTCATCCGAAAGACTTTTGAGGAGAGTGGAGTCATTGGCAGGTGTGCAGTCTCTCACTGAAAGTGTATTTCATCTTCCCCATGTGACGTTTCCTGTATAAAATGAACATTTCAACATGGCAAATGAACATCCAGTGACCTTCAAAAGTACATTTAAGTGCAAAAGAAAAACTTCCAGGGGTGGGAGAACTTGTATAATTCATTTCCAAAATAACAGAAAAGACTGTAACTCCACTAACTGAAGAAAGCACAAAAACCTATTTAAAAGTCTCTTCACTTGAGACGTTCTTCAGATGTGGCATGTCATAGACTAAATGAGATTTGTAATTGTATTTTAGAAGACCTTGACTTTACACGCCATGGTTATCACAGAAGCTGTTATGCACAGTTTACAAGTGTGAAATTTGCCAGGAAAAGAAAGCGTGAGACAGGTAGTGAAGAGGTTGCAGGACCATCAAAACCTAGTGGACTGTCGCTACTTCAGGCCCATTGCTTCCAAAAGACAGTTGCATTTTTTGCAAGAAGAAATTCAAAAAGAAAGTTTCAAAAGGGGTTCCATGTTTTGGAAAACTTGTAAAATGTATCACCAAGACAGCAGAACAGTCTATACAGGATGCAGCCAAAAATAAACAAGATGACATTTTCACTCATTATCAAGATACAGATCTTGTAGTACGTGAAGCTCACTATCATGAAGGTTGTAGAAAAGACTATCTGAGATGTGAAGACAGGCATGCTGAAACATCAACAGACCAGAAAACTACTGAGTGGCTACAGGCACACGAGAGGGCATTTGAGTACATATGCGAGTATGATGAAAATGCAATAATCAGAGGTTCACAGGTGGAGAGAATGACCATGCTAGGTGAGAAGTACTGTGAATATATGCAACAACATTCTCCTGACTTCTACAACCCAGGATACAAGACTTACAAACTGAAAGAAAAA
>CM060343.1:38192724-38197724 GCA_030674155.1 Stramonita haemastoma
CACCACAGGCTTTGTGCATGTGGCCTGATAGAGCTTTGACATGTGGTAGCAATCCGTGAAGTCACTCTCTGATAGAAAACTACTATGTGTAAATCCCTGCAAATCCTGGTTTGGGATTCAGGGGCAAAATTATTCAATTCTTGCAAATTATGTGATGGGAATTACATGGATAAGGCCCAAGCTATTAAATTCAACCGGAGGTGCAATAACTCTGCAATACTAATTTGAAATGAATGGATTAAAGTTGGTGGGTCAGTTTAGAGAGAAAATGTCTACCTAGAGGCAAAAAAGTCCGGGTTCGAAACGTGTGTCGGATTGATCCCTGTTTTCAGTGTTTTCAGCCGAAATTTCCCTCTATCCTTTAGATCATGAATTGGAGTAAGGGTGCTAGTATTTCAGATGAGGAGAGAAACCAAAGTCTTGTATGCTACATGTAGTTAGCGTCCAGAGAAGAACCCACTTCAACAAGAGAGTTCACCCCGGTAAAATTCTGCCGAAAAAAATCATCTCTGATAAGGAAGCAAGTACTCACTCACTCACTCACTCAGTCCCATGTCCCAAAGGACGTAGGGGGGACATGAGAGAAGACGCAACAGAGATCTTTTTCCATGCTTCACGATCCTGTGTGGCTAGTAGGAGGTGTTGCAGGGGTTAGGCGGTCCAGTCTTTGATGTTGTCAACCCATGATTTCTTTTGGCGGCCTCTTCTTCTCTTGCCCTCGACTGTTCCTTGCAGGATGGTTTTTGCTAGGGTGTTGTGTCTTGTGGTGTGACCAAACCACATCAGCTTTCTCCTCTTTATGGTGGAGAGCAAAGGCTCTTGGGGGCCCACACGCTTTTTGATTTCTTCTTTCACATAGTTATTGGTCTTGTGTTCTTTGTATGATATTCTGAGGAGTCTTCTGTGGCACTTGTTCTCGAATGCTTGGATTCTCCTCTCTAACTCTGCTGTCAGAGTCCATGATTCACAGCCATATAGGAGGATAGATATCACGAGGGATTTGTAAAGGTGGTATTTGGTGCAGAAGCTGATGTTGTTGCTTCTGATGATCCTCTAGAGTCTGACTAGTCTTTATTTCCGGTCAATAAAGAGAAAACAAAAATTAGCGGTGCTGCTCTTGTCCTTAAGACTTACCAGAGTCAACCTATCTACCGTTGGCCGCCGCTCTTTCTCTGTTTCTGGTACATCGATCTGTAACGACTTTCCCCTCTCCCTCCGGCAAAAGCATACTTATGACACTTTTAAATCCAACCTCATGATACACTGATTTAAAACCCAAGATTTTTTTTCCTCTGTTTCCATCTCTTACATGTCCCTGCCTTCAACATCTACCCGGCTAAGTATATAACATTTATAGGTGTGTGTGCGTGTGTGTGTGTGTGTGTGTGTGTGTGTGTGTGTGTGTGTGTGTGTGTGTGTGTGTGTGTGTGTGTGTGTGTGTGTGTGTGCATGCGTGCGTGCGTGTGTGTGTGTGTGTACATTCGAATTTGCTGAAACTGTAAATTGTTATCGACTACTTGTGTGTTGTATAGGTCGAATGCAAGCGCTTTGATTTGCTTTTACAAGATATAGCGCTGTATAAAATCCATGTGTTGTTATTTCACTCAGTCAAGTGTCCAGGGTCCGGTACTAGAACTATCCCCTTTCCTTTTACCAAGTACAAGTGTGGTCAGTTCCTGCTATTACTAACAGAAGAGAGGAGAGAGAGAGAGAGAGAGAAGAGAGAGAGGAGAGGAGAGAGAGAGAGAGAGAGAGAGAGAGAGAGAGAAGAGAGAGAGAGACAGAGAAGAGACAGACAGCAGACAGACAGACAGACAGACAGACAGACAGACAGACAGACAGACAGACAGACAGAGCACAGATGCAGAGAGACAGACAGACAGACAGACAGACAGACAGAAGAGAGAGAGACAGAGCGAGAGACAGAAGAAGAAGGAGAGAGAGATGAGAGAGAGAGAGAGAGAGAGAGAGGAAGAGAGAGAGAGAGAGGAGAGAGGAGGAGAGAGAGAGAGAGAGAGAGACGGACGAGACGGAGGAACGGACGAACGACGGACGGACGAGACAGACAGACAGACATACGGACATACAGACAGACAGACAGACAGACAGAGACAGAGTGAAAGAGACAGACAGACAGACATACTGACAGACAGACAGACGGACAGACGGACAGACAGACAGACAGACAGACAGACAGACAGACAGACAGACAGACAGAAGAAGCTCTCTCACTACACAACACCACACACACTGACAAACCAAGAACACTTCTTTCTCTTTATTCCTCTCTCCCCAATGTCAGTCACCACAGGATAATCACCTGACATTTCAGTCACCAAGCTAGTCACCTCATTCCAATGGAAAACACCATCATCTGAATCATTCACAGATACAATGTCCAGGGGATGCATGGTCTAGAGTAATGCACCTGCCTCGAAAGCGAAAAGTCTGGGTCACAAAATGGGCAGTGCTTTGATGCCCTTTTGCGCTCGAAAAATGTCCCCCATCAATTAAACATTGAGTGATGGTCACGGTGCTAGTCTTTCAGATGAGATAGTAAACCAAAGTCTCGTGTATTACACAAAATTATTTAGCACACGTAAAAGAACCCACAACAATAGATTTGTCTCTGGCAAAACTTAGTGGAAAAAAGCCACTCTGATATAAAACTAATGCATTTTCAGTCAGAAAAAAAAAAACATGGGTGGCGCTGCTCATATGGCGAAGAGTTCTTTTAGTGAGAGCAGCCCAAATTTGAAGCAAGAAATCTGCTGTGACTGGAAGTGATATAACACAGTGTCTACAGTCCTTGTTCACAGGTGCAGTACTGTTTCAGGTTTTCATTTTCAGATTTCAGGCTTTTACAGAACACACACGGGCTTGTGAAACATCCATATACACTTCACCACAGCTGTGATGAAATACACTGGGCAGATGATTGACCAGTAATAAAATATGTATGAGCCAACACACTTCTGAAGTCTTAAGTGCATGCTGGGTATTCATTAAGTGGTTCCACAACTCCCTGTGCTGTGTAATAAACTATGAAATATTGAATGCAGCTACTTGTTCTTTTGTATGCATTAGACATAAAGAGAGAAAGACATAGCAGGTCTGCATATTAGTTGATCAAGGACAGCAAAAATCCCAATTGTTAACCAATCAGGGGCAGTCAAGGCTCAAACCCATGACCAGTGACTCAAGCACCCTCAGGATCAGAAGGTTAGGACCTTATCCACTCAGCCCTTAAAACAGTCCTTCAACAAGGTTTGGTTCTAATAAATCTTCATTATGATTTGGTTCTACATGAACTGACGTGGTATTATGGTGTCTGTTCAGAAACACAATAGGTTGTTTTTGTCTTGCTTCCTTCATATTGCTGTTCTTTTTCTTTTGTCATTCGTTACAGCAGTGCTCAGCTGCAAGTACACAAATATGCATAAGGATATTAGACAGTATCTCACACAGCATTTAAAGACATGTTATGCATCTTGCTCCCTTCCTAATTTCTGTATACACATCACCTGGACAAAACGCACAACACGTTTTTTTTGTTACTCAGCACTAAAGGTGAAAACTAAGTGCAACTAAAAAACCTGAGTATAACAAACAATTAAAATACTATGTAGAAATACAAAATCAGAATATACGACAGTATCCAACACAGCATTCAAAGACGTGTTATACATCTTGCTCCCTTCCTAGTTTGTGTATATACATCACCTAGACAAAAAAAAACATTGTGTTTTTCTTTATTACTCGACACTAAAGGTGAATACTAAGTGCAACTAAAAACAGGACTATGACAAACATTTAAAATAATATGTGGAAATACAAAAAGGTTAACAACAATGTTAAGAATTGATATTATCCATCTGTCCTTTTTCAGAAAAAAACAACAACAAGGTCAAACACTGAATCCAGTTCAGCCATGTTGTTGATATCCCAACTGGCCAGGAAGGCAATAGCAGGACTGTCACTTTGCTGAACTTACTCACCCCCCCCCCTCCCCCAATCACTTTCACACTCCATGCTACTACAGACACATTCATACAAGCACTCTAACTTACTACATTATTATATGCAGACAATCTGCAATTGAAATCAAATTGGTAAGCATACCATATTAGTTTCCTCACATGAACTACACCTAAACCAAAAATCACAGTGAATCAATTGCAATATCCTATTGAATTTTGTTATGATTAGATCTAATTTAAAATGGCAAACTAATTAAAGACCATTGTTCCGTATGGTAAAGAGATACTATTACATATGGCATATACATACTATTACATTTTATTGATTACAAACAAACAGAGAGAGAGAGAGAAAGAGAGAGAGAGAGAGAGAGAGAGAGAGAGAGAGAGAGAGAGAGAGAGAGAGAGAGAGAGAGAGAGAGAGAGAGAGAGAGAGAGGAGAGAGAGAGAGAGAGAGAGAGAGAGAGAGAGAGAGAGAGAGAGAGAGAGAGAGAGAGAGAGAGAAAGAGACAGACAGACAGACAGACAGACAGACAGACAGACAGACAGAGACAGAGACAGAGACAGAGAAAGACAGGAACAGAGACAGAGACAGAAACAGAGAGAAACAGAGAGAGACAAAGAGACAGAGAGAGACAGAGAAAGAGACAGAGAGAGACACAGAGAGAGACAACCACACACACAGACACAGACACATATAGACAGACAGACAGACATACAGACAGACAGACAGACACACACACACACACACACACACACACACACACACACACACACACACACACACACACACACACACACACACACACACACACACACACACACACACACTCACCAAGAGAAAAATACATGTAGACAGAGACAGAAACACAGAGACATACTCAGACAGATAAAGTCAGACAAAAAACAGAGAGAGACAGAGAGAGAAAGAGACGCATAGACATATACAGAGAGATAAAGAGACACGGAAGGACAGAAGGACAAAAATAGACAGACAGATGCACCAACTCAGAGAAAGGT
>CM060343.1:38202724-38207724 GCA_030674155.1 Stramonita haemastoma
AATGTTCACAGTTTTATGTTAAACGGAAGATTATGTCCAGGTAAAAGCAGCGATGTTCACTGTCAGCTGTTCAGTGAGGATATGAGGGGACACCCAGCAGACAGACGTTAATGTAACAGTCTGTTGACAGCACCCCTGTTACGTCACCGCTGTTGCTTGGCTACGAGACGCACCCATATGTACGTCACCACTAGTGGTTGGTTACGTGAGTCACAAAACCAGTCTTTCATAAGTGTTGAACAGAAGCAGCGTATTTTCTTGTCAGCAATCTATAAAACTGCCCCGTCTTTGGCACGAGCTTCCTTCTCTTCATATAACTCTCCCCCTCCCCCTCGCCCTTACCATTTTCACCCCTTCCTCTCTCACCTTCTCTGTCACCCCTCTCCCAGTTATGCCTGTCTGTGCATGTAATACTAGGAAGAGTTTTTAAGCCAAAAAATCATGACGGTACCAAGAGAGGCAACATCTTGATCATCTTTGATGGATAAGCAAAAAAAAATAACAAAAAGCCTGAGGAGGAGCAGAACAGAAGAAGAAGAAAAAAAACATTAAAAAAATATATCAGCATCAATCGGCTTTGCAGCTTGAGCAGCACAAACTAACAAACAAATAGTTTGCAACCTGTAAAACTTTATAAGTGAACGAAGTTTATGAAATTGTTTTGTTGACATGCTCTGACTCTGGATTAGACCAGATAGGAGGGTGTAGAAAGAAAAGAACTGCAAGAGAGAATAGAACAAGAAGGACGAGGCAAGGCAGGGTGAAACAAGGAGAAAAAAGGCGAGGGAAAGATGACCATACAAAAGGTGAAACCATACAAGAGAAGACAAAACAGAATCACAAGGAAAGACAAAATCACACAAAAGATGACGATACAAAAGATGAAACAGTACAAGAGAAGACATAGCAGTACAAACAAGGAAATACAAAGTCACACAAAAGATAATAATACAAAAGGTGAAACAAGTACAACACAAGACAAGACAAACCAGTACAAATATAAGGGGTTTGACAGACAGTTGGGTGGATGGTGGTCTAGAGGTAACGTGTTTGCCCAGAAAACAAAATGGCTAGATTGGAGTGTGCAGCAGTTTGAATCCCGTTTGGACCCAAAACGTTTCCCCCATCCTTTAGATCATAAGTGGTGTTCTGGGTGCTAGTCTTTTGGATGATATGATAAACCGAGGTCCTGTGTATTTCTTCCTTATGCTTGTAAATTCCTGTGGGAACAAAGGTCCGCAACAACACTCCTCCAAGGACTTGGCTCTGGGAGATCCTCTTCAGCTCGGCCCACGTCACTCAAGCTGACTTCGTCTCTGCTTCAATGCTTCAAGGCTAGGTCTGTTTTGGTCGACCTACTTTCCACTTCCCTTGTGGGTTCCAGTCAAGGGCCTGCCTGGTGACTTTGAAGCAGGCTTGTGGAGCGTATGGCTGAGCCATCCCCATTTCCTTTTTTTGATATCTGTCTCGATTGGAGCATATCTGGTCCTGTCCTACAGTTCTTTGTTTGAGACTTCTGGCCACCTGATACCACATCGTTATTTAGCGCGTAAAAAGAAGCAACGGCAACAAGAGGGTTGTCACTGACACACTTGTGTAGAAAAGAGAAACTGATAGGGAAATACATACAGTTATAGACAAGAAAAGGAAAGAAAAATAATGGGTGGGCGTTGCACTTGTGGCATTAAGTGGCAGTTGAAAATTAGCTGATATACCCGCGTCACCTTATTGGTTCTTTGTCACTTGCCCATTGCCCTCCTGACAACCAGATTGCACACAGGTGCTGTGTTTAGACACCGTCCCTCAAGTGGTATATGGCTGCCTAAATAGTGCTGGGGCTTTGTGTTGTTGGGGTATGATTGCATACACTAGATCTTACCACATGTGAACTTCAGAGTTATGGTGGCGGAAGGGAAAAACAAATGACACCAACACTTTGATTCAGGTCTAGGCAATGTGTCTGCATCATAACTGAGAGAGGTTTCAGCCTGGCCCAGTGAGTACTTGAGGTGGTGGGTGTATTACATAATCCTCAACCACCAGACTGCAGTGCACTGTTCCTCTCCCCAGCTGTGGCCTCACACCCTGCACACAAGCCAGCAGACCAGCAGAGCTGGGGTACCTAGCTGCCTGACTGCTATACCCAGACCATGCAATGTGCAGTTGGCATATGGCCAGAACAGACTGCACGCTTCTTGACAGGTCTCACTTTTTAAAGTTTTGTTTTCGTTCTTCCGCTACAGCTCTGAGGTTCACAAGTGCAGATATTTTTTTTAATCAATTGGGGCTGTCTGTCTCCCCCTCCTCCCTACACTATTTAGGTAGCCACATTCCAACTTCGTGGATACATGTCTTCTATCATGCTGTTGTTCTAAATTGGCAGTTCTGCTTCAATGCCCCCTCTATGCTTTTTGACAGATTTCCTTTCAAATTTGCCAGCCCCCTCCCCCTCCCCTTCACACACACACACACACACACACACACACACACACACACACACACACACACACACACACACACACACACACACACACACACACACACACATGCACGCTCGCGCGCCAACACCTACGCGCGCGCCAAACGAGTAAGTATGAACAGAGTTTAAAAAAATCATAAAGTGTTTACACAGATTATATCAGACCATATGTTTATTTCAAGTTTAAAAAAAAATTCAAACAATTTATATCACGTTATAATATATCCATACCTTCAACCCATACATTATATATATAAAAAGGACGGGAACATATCAATTAAAAAAAGCAAAAATATCTAAGAAACTAGTCATGGATTCAATCAGCCAAGTGCAGATTAAATGCATACGTGTTTTCTGCTCCTTTCTTTGAAAGGAACCCTGTCAAAGAGCATAGAGCGAGCGTTGAAGCAGTGCTCCTTTCTTTCAAATCTGCTTACCGCGTGACGTTGTCGCTATGGTGTTACCACTAAAGGCTGTGAGAATATGTCTCTCTCCTAGACTAAACTTAAGACCAAATATATAGAAATATATATAGAAATATATAAAGAGAGAGAGAGAGAGAGAGAAGAGAGAGAGAGAGGAGAGAGAGAGAGAGAGAGAGAGAGAGGAGAGGAGAGAGAGAGAGAGAGAGAGAGAGAGAGAGAGAGAGAGAGAGAGAGAGAAATATATCTAGAAATAGATAGATAGATAGATAGATAGATAGATAGATAGATAGATAGATAGATAGATAGATAGATAGATAGATAGATAGATAGATAGATAGATATATATATATATATATATATATATATATATATATATATCTGTCTGTCTGTCTGTCTGTCTGTCTGTCTGTCTGTCTGTCTGTCTGTCTGTCTGTCTGTGTCTGTCTGTCTGTGTCTGTGTCTGTGTGTCTGTTTGCGTGCAACTATATGAATGTTGAAATTTTATCTGCAGCATTAATTCTAAATGCGTTGTTTGTTTTTTTTCTTTCTTTCTTCTTTTCTTTTCTTTCTTTCTTTCTTTCTTTCTTTCTTTCTTTCTTTCTTTCTTTCTTTCTTTCTTTCTTTCTTTCTTTTTCTTTCTTTCTTTCTTTCTCTTTGCTTTCCCTTTTCTTGTTTTCTTTCAGCGTTCCTGTATTTATTCCCTTTTTTATTCTTTCTATCGTTCTTTCTCTCTTTCTTTTTTTTTTCTTTTTTTTATCTTTCTTTCATGTTTCTTTCTTTCTCTCTTTTTTTCTCTCATTCCTTTTTTGTTTCGTTTTTTCTTTTTTTTATTTATGCATTTATTCATGAATTGCTTTATCTGTTCGTTTTTTTTTAATTCATCTATTTATTAGTTTTTAATTTATTGGCTCGTTCTTTCGAAGAAAATAGAAGAAGCACTTTTTCTCTCCTTACATCCAGGCCACGTGTGTACACATCTTTGTCTTTTTTTTTTGGTATCCATTCCCTCCCACACATGATGGCTTACTCTTCCAAAAGACCCAGCAGATACTAGACTGTGTGCAAGATTATCTGCTTTCTTTCACGCACAGGTCCTGAGTTTATAGTCTCATACGAAGGACTTTTAGGGGGAGTGAAGCAGACATAGTTGTTAGCTCCAGAAGAAAATGTCCCCTTTTACAGGAATCGAACTCGGGTCAGCAGTTCACAAGCCCTATATGCAAAATACTCTAACCAACTAAGCCACCCCACCCCCCCAAAAGTGTGCTCTCCTTAAAGGCGAAATCCGGTTTCGGCAAGTGCGCAAGAATTTCTGCAGACGTGTGCACAAAACATTGCTATATTGATGTATTTATTTCATGTTTATTTGGAGGGGGGTTAGGGACGGGGACAGGGCCTGTGGGACTTTTTTCTGTGCTCTTTTGAAGGTGTGTCTTGTCCTGTGTGTTCTTTCACGTCAGTTCAGTTGCGTAGTGATTTCAATGGCCGCACTGCTTTCAATATTTCCTTTACATGGCAGATGTGTTTACTTCTTTCTTTCAGACTGTTTTTATGTGGATAGTTTGGTTGTCCCTTCTCACTCAAGTAAAAGGGCTTTCGATGTTTTTCTTGTCATCCTGTGTGATATGACTAGAAGGAATCGATAGCAAAGATACTGGTCTATCTGTTTTTCTTCTGATATGTTGCTTGTCTGTCTGTCTGTCTGTCTGTCTGTCTGTCTGTCTGTCTGTCTATCTGTCTGTCTGACTATCTGTTTGTCTGTCTGTCTGTGCATGTTTGCTTACCTGTGTGTCTGTTAGTTATGTTTCATTGTCTCTCCCTGTGTTTTATTTTATTTATTTATTCATTATTTTTTTCGTTTATATCGAGGATAATGGGATGAGCACTTATGCGCTTTTTTACATCCAAACCCTGTGTGAATGCAGTTTTGTAAATGTCATCTGTTCCCACAGAACAAAATTTAACGTGTGCGCAAGATGTTCTGCGTGCATTCACACACGGGGCCTCGGTTTACAGTCTCATCCGAAGGACTTTTGGGGAGAGTGGAGTCAGCACTGATGTTAACTCCAAGAGAAAAATCTCCTCGACCGGATTCG
>CM060343.1:38210295-38212795 GCA_030674155.1 Stramonita haemastoma
GCAGGGCATGTCTCTAGAATGGAGGACCATCGCCTACCGAAGATGGTTCTCTACGGTGAACTTTCCGCCGGACACCGCTACAGAGGCGCACCAAAGAAGAGATTTAAAGACTCTCTGAAGAAATCTCTGTCAGCCTGCCTCATAGACCATAACCAGTGGTCAGTCCTTGCTGCTGACCGGCAGGCCTGGCGACACACTGTGCATCAGTCGGTCTCCTCCTTTGAGGACAATCGCAGAGCGGCCCTTGAGGAGAGGCGAATGAGGAGGAAGAACCGCGTCCCCTCTACATCAACCCCAGAATCGACTTTCCCCTGCAGCCGCTGCGGCCGGGTTTGTTTGTCACGCATTGGACTGAACAGCCACCAGCGAGCCTGCACCAGACGTGGACAGTGCCCTTAATCTTCGTTCGCGAAGCCAAGCCATGATGATATCAAGGCTGCTGCATACTGACTTGGGAATGATGCCTAAACGAAATACCCACACCGGTGTGCATACCTGGAAAAAAAATGTCTTTCATATCCACTAGCACGCAATGGCAAACTCTTCGAAGGACTGAACAGAGTTTTAACGTGTGCCATAGAAGATATCCATGTTGTTGTGCACAGGATATCAGTTAACTTTAGTCTCATCCGAAGGACTTTCTGGGCACTGGAGTCGGCACTGATGCTAACTCCTTGGGGGGGGGGGGGGGGTGTCCCCTGAAAGGGTGTCTAGTTAGTCCACCACATGGACTGGTGTTTACCGTTAGCTGCTCCAGCTGTTATCTTGCTCTCTGTCTGTCTGTCTGTTTGTCTGTTTGTCTGTCTAACTTCTGTCTGTCTGTCTGTCTGTCTGTCTGTCTGTCTGTCTGTCTGTCTGTCTGTCTGTCTGTCTGTCTGTCTGTCTCTTCTCTCTCTCTCTCTCTCTCTCTCTCTCTCTCTCTCTCTCTCTCTCTCTCTCTCTCTCTCTCTCTCTCTCTCTCTCTCTCTCTCTCTCTCTCTCTCTCTTAAATACCACACACACACACACACACACACACACACACACACACACACACACACACAAACACACACACACAAACACACACACACACACACACACAAACACCCCCCTCACACACAAAATCCACACACATGCACTCTCATTCATGCTTGCAAAAACACTGTGCATGCATGCTTGCACATGCATACACACAGATGCTCGCATGCACGCATGCAAGCACGCACGCACACACACACAAACACACACACATACACACACATACACTCACGCGCACGCACGCACACACACACTTACAAAACACACACAGACACACACACACACACACACACACACACACACACACACACACACAACACACACACACACACACACACACACACACACGTACGAACGCACACACGCACGCACACACACACACACACACACACACACACACACACACACACACACACACACACACACACAGAGAACATCTTGCGCACACGTTAAATCCTTTTCCGCTGTTCGTAAGAGTAGGCCACCGTGTGCCGGTTGTAGCAGATGACATTTGCAAAACTGCATACATACTGGGACTGGATATAAAAAAGCACAAGAGTGCTTATTCCATTCTCCTGGATATACAAGAATAAATCAAATCAATAAAGAATAAATCAAACACACACACACACCACACACACACACACACACACACACACACACACACACACACACACACACACACACACACACACACACACACATTCAAAAGCAGGCAATCAGAATCACGGTCTGTTGTTTAATAAAGAATCTGACAGCGTCCATGATCACTGTTAGCACAATCATGTAGTACAGCATCAATCTTCTCTATCCCTTCATTCATCGACCTAGCCTATCCCTACCCTTTCCATTCTATCCCCTTATCCACCCCCCTAACCTACCCCTACCTTTTCTACTCCACACCCTTATCCTTCCTCCTAACATACCCCAACTGTTCCATATTTTACCCCTTTATCCACCCCCCTATTCTACCCCCTCTAACATCCCTCTAAACTACACTTACCCCTCTCTTCCCCCTCATCCTCACCTACCCCTACCCTTCTCTATTATACTTATCATCCTTCTCCACCCCGTAGCATACCCCTACCCTTCCCTATTCTAACCCCCTCACCCCACCCCCCAGAACACCCCATACCCGTTTCTATTCTACCGCTTTATGCTCCCTCTCACCTACCCCTAACCTACCCTATTCTACACCCTTATCCATCCCCCTAGTATACCCCTACCGTTCTCCATTCTACCCAATCATACTCCCAGACTAGCATACCCCAATACCCACCCTTCTCTATTCTACCTCCTCATCCCACCCTAGCATACCCCTAACCGTTTCTATCCCCCCCTTATCCTTCCCTCTCTCTTCTCCAATACTTACCCCACCTCCGACCTAACCTACCTCCCTCCCCCATCCTATCCGCTCCTCCTCTCTAATCTATTTTTACCCCCCTCCCCCTATCTGTTTACCTCCTCCTTCCCCCAACGTTTT
>CM060343.1:38215295-38225295 GCA_030674155.1 Stramonita haemastoma
GCGTGCATGCGTGTGTGTGTGTGTGTGTGTGTGTGTGTGTGTGTGTGTGTGTGTGTGTGTGTGTGTGTGTGTGTGTGTTCAAAATCCTTTCCATCAAAGTGCTATAGCATGTGCGCTTCCTATTCAAATTTCTTTCGTTTGATGTAATTCTTATACCATATTTTGAGCAGATGTGTTTTACGTTCACCACTCATGTGTATAATTATGTTTGTAGTGGTCAGTGAAAGAGCTCAGCTGTTTCAGTGCCTGCTCTTTCCCTGTTAGGATTTTTGTCCTGGTGTAAGAGGTGTCTCACTATGAACTCTACCCCTACCTCATTGAAATTAATGGGATAGCTGATAGCAGTTCAGGTGAGTTGTTGTAGTAGTAGTAGGGTTCTGCAGTGCAGTGACAGAGGAATCACCGAGCTTCTTGTAGTTAGCGGTCATTCATGCCACCTATCCTGCTGTTCCCGGGAGAATCACATAGCTTCTTGTAGTAAGCGGTCAGTCATGCCACCTATCCTGTTGTTCCCGAGAGAATCGCATAGCTTCTTGTAGTTACCTTCTTGTAGTTAGCTTCTTGTAGTTAACTTCTTGTAGTTAACTTCTTGTAGTTAGCTTCTTGTAGTTAACTTTTTGTAGTTAACTTCTTGTAGTTAACTTCTTGTAGTTAACTTCTTGTAGTTAGCTTCTTGTAGTTAGCTTCTTGTAGTTAGCTTCTTGTAGTTAGCGGTCACTCATGCCTCCTATCCTGCTGTTCCCAGGAGAATCACATAGCTTCTTGTAGTTAACTTCTTGTAGTTAACTTCTTGTAGTTAACTTCTTGTAGTTAGCTTCTTGTAGTTAGCTTCTTGTAGTTAGCTTCTTGTAGTTAGCTTCTTGTAGTTAGCTTCTTGTAGTTAGCTTCAGGTTGTTAGCTTCAGGTTGTTAGCTTCTTGTAGATAGCCGTCGCTCATGCAATCTATCCTGCTGTACCCATGCTGTTCATACTAACGCTGGACATAAACAATGTTTTTTTTGTATGTCACATCCTTGAGTTAAGAAATCTATAGGGAGAGTTTTCAATGTCAGGCCACTGTGGGATCACCAACAAGATCAGCCATGGATGAGGGCTTGTTTCATTTTTGTTTGGTCGTTTGTTTTTGCACATGCATGCACAACATTTGACAGGAAAGCTATGTGGAAGTAGAAGGAACATATCATTAAGAAGAAGAAGAGGATGAAGAGGAAGAAGAAGAAGAAGAAGAAGAAGAAGAAGAAGAAGAAGAAGAAGAAGAAGAAGAAGAAGAAAGAAGAAGAAGAAGAAGAGGAGGAAGAACAAGAACTAGAACTAGAACAACAAGAACAAAAACAAGACGAACAAGAAGGACAACAAGAAGAAAAAGAATCTCAAAGAAGAAGATAAAGAAGATGGATGAGGGGGAACATGAAGAGTAGGAAGGAGAAAAACAAACGAACAATTAAAAAAGGAAAGGCAGAAAGAAAGGAAGAAAGAAATAAAGAAAAAGTAACAGTTCAAAGAAAGAAAGAAAAGAAAGAAAGAAAGAAAAGAAAGAAAGAAAGAAAGAGAGACAGACAGAAAGAAAGAGAGACAGACAGAAAGAAAGAGAGACAGAAAGAAAGAAAGAGAGACAGAAAGAAAGAAAGAAGGGAAAGGAAGGAAGGAAGGAAGGAAGGAAGGAAGGAAGGAAGGAAGGAAAGAAAGAAAGAAAGAAAGAAAGAAAAGAAAGAAAGAAAGAAAGAAAGAAAGAAAAGAAAGAAGAAAAAAAGAAAACAAAAGAAGAAAGAAAGAAAGAAGCCAGCCGCCTTGGTGCAGCGGTTAGCGCCTTGGATTTCGGACTGGAAGGTCGCAGGTTCCATCCCCATTAGTCATAGGGATTTTTCAGACTATGGCCGGCTCCTACCTAGAGTGAGTGTGCTGTGGGCTCGGTGAGAAGACTGGAACCACACAGTCGAGCTACATCTACTTTACGGTTCGAATTTGAGAGTGTTGCTCTAATCACCTGAACAACACTGCAGGTGTCTGTATCTCTCGGGCCAGGTTGAAGCCGGAATATATTACGAGAGTAAGTGTAGAGTATAACCCTGTCAAGCAGTCTCAAAGCGGATGCACTTCCACAGCAGCAGCATTCCATCATCCCTATCACCATTGATCATCATGCAATAATAAACATTGCCTCTGATTCGGTGGCCCCCGTTGCTCTGGTCTCATGGTTAGCTCAGATTTGGTTTCCCCATACGCTTCTGTGCCTGTGGTGAATTTGTGTCAAAGCCTTTGGGGTTGGGGGGTTCGTGGGGAGGCGGTCGTTGGAGGAACGTTGTGGTGGTCGCCACCTCAGGTGGGTGACACACTCAGTCTGGCTCCGCGACTAAGCTAATACTGTCGTTATAAGGGGAATATGTAGGTGGTGTTCTGCGTATGTTAGCTCAGAACAGGCACCACTGAACACCACCAAACTCACCCAGCAGAACCACAGGGCCCCTCTGGGTGGTGGTCCCATGGCGGCCTAATATAGATGGGCTTCCTGTGGCCTCCTGACCCCTGAGGATGAGACACAACAAATCTTGGTATGGCTGTGACGGGGGAATTGAAACGAGCGGCGTGGGAGCAACAGTACGGGGACATCACAGAAGACGAGGCAGCAAAAAAAAGAAAGGAAGAAAGAAAGAAAGAAAGAAGGAAAGAAAGAAAGAATGAAAGAAAGAAAGAAAAAAAGGAAGAAAGAAAGAAAGAAAGAAAGAAAGAAAGAAAGAAAAAAGAACAAAAGAAAAAGAGAGAGAGAAAGAAACAAAGAAAAAAAGTATAAAACAAAACAAAGAAGAAAAGAAAGACAGAAAAAATAGACACATACAGACAGACAGACAGACAGACAGACAGACAGACAGACAGACAGACAGACAGACAGACAGACAGATAGACAGACAGAAAAATAGAAAGAAACAAAGAAACAAAGAAAGAAAGAAAGAAAGAAAGACAATTGCTGCATTAACCCCTACACTGCGCTGTTGAAGAGCGCCGCTCGTCATAGAAACCGCCACCTGCAATGCTGTGTTGACGAGCGCCGCTCGTCATGAACCAACGCTCTCTCTGTTTCGCTCAGCATTGCTGAAAATCCTTCTTATTATGATTTGTTTAGCTCCCTTGATGTATCTTCAACCCATGAGTCCCATTTGTTCAAGTTATTTGCATATTTTATGACGTTCAATCTGCAAGGTAAAGCGAAGTTCAATTTTTGGGTTTTTGAAGCAATGGCTTTGAGAAAAACAGGTAGGTGGTCAAGAGGGGGGCATGGTCACCCAGATTTTTACCAAATACATTTTGCAGATACATTACTTTGTTATATCTCTTTTATTCAGAAACTATTCATCTTGTGAGCGCTGCACTTTGTATTTTGCGAAAACAGATGATTCTTCAGATACCAGCCTTCAAGTGGGGTTTGTGTGGTTCTGACCATGCTGACAATGGTGACCCAGGGCTGAGTGATATGACAGTTGGTCTCTCTCCTTCTTGACCCGTAAACAAGGACTGCTCCTTTTGAAAACTGGAAAAAAATGAGCACGTCCCTTTCTTTCAAATACAAACGGCAGATTGTTTACGGAGTGCATGGTAGTTTTCTTTTCACTTTCAAGTCTTATCGTGTGTATATGTGACTAGTGTCATACAGTTTTATGGTTTGAAGAAAACTATGTCTAGTGATAAAAAGCATGGACCTTCAAAGCCCCGAGGCACCAATGTTGAGGAAATAGGTACACACAGAAGCAGAGGGCTGAGAGCGAGGGCAGAAGATCCAGTAGTGTAGGTGAAAATACGGAAAGGTCAAGTTTTGGAACAAGTGAAACAGCAGAGTGTAGCACTCGATCAGAACAAAACCTGCACCAGCAGGATATGTGCACACTTATCTTAGCTTGTAGCAGTGAGGAGTGTGATAGTGAGGGAGACAAATCAGGCAGTGACTGTGATAGTGATAGTGATTCATCAATTTATGTTTGTATTTATGGATGATTTTTTTCATTGTTTATTTAAACTTTTTTTTTTTATCAAGGATGATAGAATAAGCACTAGTGGGCTTTTACATCCAGTACCAGTGTGTATGCAGTTTTGTAAATCTTGCCATTTGTTCCCACGGCACACAATACCCTATTCTTATAAAACGCGGAACAAGATTTAGCGTACATGATGTTCTGCTTGCGTTCCTTCTCGGGTCTTGGTTTATAGACTAATCTGAAGGACTTTTTGGGAGAGTGGGGTCAGCACTGATGTTAACTATAGGAGGAAAATCCCCTCAAATGGTAATCGACCGTGTGTTGTCAAATTGCAAGTGCAATGTTCTGCCATTAGGCTATCCCGTCCCATAGCTGATCAGATTGAATTTCACCCAGAGAAATCTGCTGTCATTTGAAGTGATAGAAATATGAAAGTAAAATTAGATCTCAGACTTTGGAATGGTTAGTCTGTTTGTCGTCTGATTTATTGTTGTCACAAAGCTTTTAGGAACAGAAACCCTAAGTGCTGGTAGTCTGTTTTGTTGTTGTCACAAAGCTTTTAGGAACAGAAACCCTAAGTGCTGGTAGTCTGTTTTGTTGTTGTCACAAAGCTTTTAGGAACAGAAACCCTAAGTGCTGGTAGTCTGTTTTGTTGTTGTCACAAAGCTCTTTGGAACAGAAACCCAGAGTGCTGTAAGTCTGTCTGTAGTAACAGGACATTAAATTTTGCCTTGTGCTTTTGTCTGTACAGTAGTCTGACCTCTGCCATGAATTCGTGTCTGTATACGGCTGCACGATTTGTTAAATGGAATTAGCATTTATAACGCATGGTTTTATGGATGATATTTGCATTTGTGTAGCATGGTTTTATGGATCGTATTTGTTAAATTAAAATATTTTACATCGAGGATAATGGACTAAGCAGTCATGTGCTATTTTCATCCAGTCTCCCTGTGTATGCAGTTTTGCAATCTTGTTATCTGTTCCCACCGCCACACAATGGCCTACTCGTACGAAAAGCGGAACAGGATTTAACGAGTGCGCAAGATGTTCTGTGTGGTTTCGTACACTTTGGCCTCGGTTTATAATCTCATCCGAAACACTGTTGGGGAGAGTGGAGTCAGCACTGATGTTAACTCAAAGGGAAAAATCCACTCGAACGGGAATCAAACCCGGACTTGCATTTGTATAACATAATTTTATGGACTGTATTTGCATTTGTGTAGCATGGTTTCGTGACTTGTATTTGTATTTGCACAGCATGGTTTTATGGATAGTACTTACGTTTGTATAGCATGGTTTTATGGATGGTATTTACATGTTTATAGCATGGTTTTATGGATAATATTTGTATTTGTACAGCATGTTTTTATAAATAATATTTGCATTTGTATAGCATGGTTTCATCGAGAGTATTTGCATTTTGTATAGCATGGTTTTATAGATAGTATTTACATTTGTACTGCATGGTAGTGTCGATGATATTTGCATTTGTAGAGCATGGTTGTATGGATGGTATTTGCATAAGTTTGTTAAATGAGCAGTTTTTCATGTGATAGAAGGAGGCAGAAGCAGGCAACATTTATGAGATGCTAGCAAAAATGCGCAATAGAAATCAAAGCTCATCTGTTAAACTTTAGAAGGTTAAGTAAAACAATGTTTTTAACACTTAAAAGACAATGGTGGGACATGAGTATTTCTAAGATGGATAAGTTGACCCGTGGTTATGAAAAATAAAGATCAAGAGCTCACAATGATTAGTTTTTTTACTGTGAGTTTGCAAGCATGACAAAAAGTATTGTTAAAAAATACCTGTTCGTTTTGGGTTTTTTTACACACTGCAACCCTAACACTTCTATCCAGACTCCTAACCAGTATTTAATGAGTCAGTCTTGCCCTGAGTCAGCCTTGAGTCATTTCTTGACAAGACACAGAGCATGAACATGTTTGTACATTGTCTGAGTGGCTCATTAACCCTTTCAAGTCCCCCACCGGGAATTGCAGGGATTGAATAGTTGCCCCCTTGAATCTGGAACCCGAATATGCTGGGATTTACATACAGTAGATTCTCATCACGCTGTGACCATCACTAATTGCTAAAACATAATAAAGCTCTATCAGGATAAAGGTAGAAATCTTGCTGAGAGTCTGGAAGTAATTATAACTGCTGGTATGTACTTAGAAGGAGGAAAAGGCAAGGAAGCATGTGTACCTGACCTGATTTCGTCATGGAATACAAAATCTAAGAGCAGTTTGGGTTCAGAGATATGTAATGCAATAGGGTAAAGGAATTAAGAAACATTTTAATCTATCTATCTATCTATCTATCTATCTATCTATCTATCTATCTATCTATCTATCTATCTATCTATCTATCTATCTATCTATCTATCTATCTATCTATCTATCTATCTATCTATCTATCTACCTATCTATCTATTTCTTTACCACTTTATCTTTCTATCCTTCCATTTACCTTCCTCCCTACCTACCTACCTACAAACGTACCTACCTACCTACCTACCTACCTACCTACCTACCTACCTACCTACCTACCTACCTACCTACCAGCCTACCTACCTATCTACCTACAAACGTACCTACCTACCTACCTACCTACCTACCTACCTACCTACCTACCTACCTACCAGCCTACCTACCTACCTACCTACAAACGTACCTACCTACCTACCTACCTACCTATCTACTTACCTACCTACCTATCTAGCGATCTGTTTGTCTCCCTGCCTGCCTGCTTGTCTGCCTGCCTGCCTGTCTGTGTGACTGTCTGTCTACCCTGTCTGCCTGTCTGTTGTATGTTTGTAAGTCTTTTTGTCTGTCTGTCTGTTTGTCTGTCTGATTAGCTAGCTATTTGTCAGTGGCTGTTCAGGTAAATGACTTTTAATCATTGGTGCCTGTGTACACTGGTGGTAAGAGTGAAAATATCACCGATGCACTGTTGTGTTCAGCAGACCTCTGAGCAGCTCCTCCACACGTCCCCTACAATGGCCACAGGAGGCAGTGGACAGAGCATCAACACCTGTGCCATATGTCTGGGTGACTTCAGGGACCCAAGATTCCTTCCCTGCTACCACACCTTCTGTGCTTCATGTGTACAAGACGTTGCTGACAGTCACTCAGGAAGTGATTTCCCTTGCCCTGCGTGCAGGAAGATGACCTCCCTGTCTCCTGGAGGAGTTTCCTCCCTGCCAAAGAACTACTACATCCAGCAGAAACCAAGTCACAAGAACATGTGTAAGATTCATGATGATGAGAAACTCAGGTTCTACTGTGTGCCATGTGACCAAGCACTATGTATAAATTGTAAACTAACCAGCCATGAAGGACATAAATCAGAGGATCTGGATACTGCAATTTCTAAAAGACAAACAGAGCTAGAAACACACAAGCAACGTCTGCAGGACGCTATGTCTGACATAACAACGTCGATGACGTCACTGCAGACAGAAAGAAAAGATCTGGAGAAGAAGAGAGCTGCAGTGGAGAAAAACATTCATAACCGTCACGCCATCATAGTGGCTGCTGCTGACAGAGAGAGAGATGAAGCGCTGAAGTCACTGCAGTCACTGCACACAGACCTGGACAGTGGCGTTGTCCATGATATTGAACAGCAAGAAGGCCACAAGGCAGAGTTGTCCAGTCTTCTCCAACAACTGGACAATGCCCTCACCTCAAGTATCGCCACTGACATCATCAATGTTGCCATAGAGATGAGAAGTGGGCGTGGCAGTCAGGCAGCAATAGATGAAATGACGTCACCAGTAGACAGACCATTCCAAAGACCTGTTCTAAGGTGTGACTTCAACACTGACAAGGTGACAAAGGAGATAGAGAAGTACATGGGCAAGGTGATTCAGATAGAGATGAAGGAGAGAGTGGGTGAAGTAAAGGTGACAGAGTGTTTTCAGTGTGCACAGGACCCAGATGTGCATGTGTTTTCTTTGTGTCATGTTGATGAAGATCCTCCCATAGTGTGGGTGTCATATGAACAGTGTGGGATGAAGGAGGATGCTCCAGTCAAAGGATTTACAGAGACAGGGGAATGTGTGCTCACTGATGACAAGGTGGGCAAAGTGTCCTCCAAGCGTCATGCTGAAGGAAAGAGAATGCATCCTACTCCAGAGTCAGGCAGGTTTAGAACTTTCTGTAAAACACCAACTGCTGCACACTTCAGTCTGGACAACAACCTGTCAGGACAGGCAAACATTGACAGAGTCACAGTGACATCCACAGACCCATTCAAGCCAGAAATCAAAACGGAGTTCACAATCCAGGTGGGCCCTCACCGTGCATTTGACGTGGACAACACAGAGCAGTATTTTGCTGTGGTGGAGGAAGCCAAAGAGTCCACACTCCGGCGCAGTGTCCATTTGTACCAACGGTCAGTGGAGAAGGCAGTCAGCACATACACCCCTCCTACAGAAGAGTACCGGCCCTCAGATGTCTGCTTTTACACACTGGGTGGCGAGAAAGTTCTTCTTGTAACAGACGAGGGAACTGACTCTATCCACGTTGTCAAAATCAGTGGAGACACTATGCACTTTGCTGGGTACCTGAGTGCTGGTTGTCCCTCCCTTGTTCAACCCACAGCAATAACGGTGGATGTGCATGACCGCCTGTGGGTTGCTTGCAGGGGAGGGAGTATTTTCAAGATGGAAAGGATTGGCTGATTGTGTGTGTGTGTGTGTGTGTGTGTGTGTGTGTGTGTGTGTGTGTGTGTGTGTGTGTGTGTGTGTGTGTGTGTGTGTGTGTGTGTGTGTGTGTGTGTGTAGGTGTGTGTGCTCACGTTTGTGTGTGTGTGTGGTGTTATTCATTAATTTTATGTTGTGTATTCTTTTATGCCAAGGATAATGAAATAAACACCCATGTGCTTGCTTACATCAAGCCCATGTGTTTATGCAGGTTTTTTTGAAATTATTAAATACTGACTTTTGTTTCAACTGGCATACACTGGCCTACTCATATGAAAAGTAGAAAATGATTTTATTTGTGCCCAAGATATTTTGCATACCTCAGCACAGCACATGGGCCTCAGTCTATAGTCTCATCCAAGAACTTGTGAGAGCATGGAATTTATTATTATTTTTCTTCTTTATATCAAGGATAATGAAATGAACACTCATGTGCTTTTTCATCCAGTCCACTTGTGTATGCGGTTTTGTAAATCTTGTCATCTGTTCCCACTGGCACACACTGGCCTACTCTTAGGCGGAACAGGATTTAACGTGTGAGCAAGATGTTTTCCGTGCTTTCACATACAGGGCCTTGGTTTAGTCTCACCCAAAGGACATTTTGGGGAGAGGGGAGTCAGCACTGATGTTAACTCCAAAGGAAAAATCCCCTCGAACGGGAATCGAACCCGTATGGTCAGGTTATCAAATTGCGTGGACAATGTTCTGACCACTAGGCTATCCCGTACCCCTTCTCCCTTAACCCCCCTGTGTGTGTGTGTGTGGTGTGTGTGTGTGTGTGTGTGTGTGTGTGTGTGTGTGTGTGTGTGTGTGTGTGTGTGTGTGTGTGTGTGTGTGTGTGCGTGCGTGCATGGGCGCTCACAGGCAGGCATGCGTGCGTAAACATGTGTGTGATTATGTGTATCAGAAATTCAATGCTAGTTCTTCTGGCATGTTTGCTGGCATGTCTTACAGTGGATATGAAAATGCTCCCGCCTAATGCAGCAAAGCTGAGACTATTTTCTACAATGAGAAGTGGTCAGAATCAGGTCTCCGATATTTTCAACGCACGTTTAGAGACAAAAGGAAACAAAATATCAAAATATGCCTTGATATTTCACTACAATGTAAAGATGTGTCATATATATATATATATATATATATATATATATATATATATATATATATATATATATATATATATATATATATATATATATATTACCATATTGTAGTTGATTCACTCTGAAATTCTGGTTAATTTCTAGTTCATGTAAGGTAACTGATAAAGTATGTTTTCAGGTTTGAATTATATGTCAGATTTTCTGTTTACCTGTAGTAAGT
>CM060343.1:38232795-38237795 GCA_030674155.1 Stramonita haemastoma
ATAGATAGATAGATAGATAGATAGATAGATATAGATATAGATATAGATAGATATATATATATATATATATATATATATATATATATATATACAGATAGATGATAGATAGATAGATAGATAGATAGATACATAGATACATAGATACATACATAGATACATAGATACATAGATACATAGATATATAGATAGATAGATAGGTAGATAGATAGATATACAGATATGCAGATATAAATAGATTTATAGATATAGATAGATAGATAGATAGATAGACAGATAGATAGATAGATAGATAGATAGATAGATAGATCTATATCTATCTATCTATCTATCTATCTATCTATCTATCTATCTATCTATCTATCTATATATGTATATATATATATATATATATATATATATATATAATATATATATAATATATATATATATAATATATATGTGTATAACTATATATAACTATATATAACTATATATAACTATAACTATAACTATAACTATAACTATAACTATATATATATATATATATATATATATATATATATATATATATATATATATATATATATATATATATATACATATGTACATACATACACACATATGTGTGAGTGTGTGAGCTTGTTAATAGCATATTGTGCCCATGTGTATAATTGTGTGAACACAACTTGACCCTTCAACTATAAGTTGATAAAAATAATGAAACAAGGTTGTGAAGACTGATACTTGTGCTCTGCAACCCATGGTCTTGAATTGTCAACTTGTGACAGAGTGGAACTATATATATACCAGTTCTTCTGTGCTTCAGGCACGCCCACCCAACCTAGTGCTCCCATTGTGTAGCAAACTGTGACTGGTCGTTGCCTGACCTTACTTAAACTGAAAAGACTGTGAGTGAATCCTCTGGATCTTGCTGATTGTGCTTGGACATCTTGTTTCCCAGGAATTGTGTCGACTGTGTATCAAGTTATACTTTTATTATTCTCACTTCTGTCGCATTGTTGTTGTTTACAGGACTTGCTAGGCATAGTATTGCCTTGATTTTTATTTTATTTTATTTTATTTTATTTTATTATTTTTTTAAGCCTTGTTCTGCCTTATCTTTTTTATGTTTTTTGATGGCCTGTTGATTTGCTTGATTTGTTTTTTTGTTGTTTGTTTTTGATTTGATTTCGTTTTGGTTTGTTTTGATTTGTTTGATTTGATTTATTTTTTTATTTGTTTTTCTGAAGGAGCCTGACAGTTATTTTGACTGACTTACTATATTATTGTGTGTTTAATGTAAAGTTATTTGATTCTACTCCTTAACCCTTTCACTTGTACTTCTGAAGAAGGCTAACAGTTACCTTGACTGAGTTATATTATTGTGTGTTATATGCAAAGTGATTTTGATTCTACTCTTTAATTCATTTCATCCCCTACCCCCAATCAAGTACTTATACTCCCCCCCTTATTAGTAAACTTTCAACATATTTTTCATTTTCCCCATTCACCAAATAAGGCAAATTTTACAACACATTATTAATTCTCACCAAAGTACCTATAGCAGATGCATCCAAGACATAATACCTGGCCCTCCAAGGATGGCTTACGAATTTGCCACCTAAACATAAACCATGCAATTAACAAAATTGAAGATATATCAACACTCATCACAAATCAAGGTAAACCATTTCACATACTAGGGCTTTCTGATTCAAGGCTCTCAGAATATGAACACTGACATACTCATACCAGGTTATAAAATCTTGCGAAAAGATCCACATAAGCCAAAAGAAACAGGTTTGTTAGTATATATTAGTGAATCTGTAACATTCAAACGTCTCCCTGATCTAGAACGTCATGAAATAGAATCTATCTGGATTGAAGTTTCAGTGAAAGGTACACGGCCTGTTGTAATAGGGTTCTGTTACAGGAATCCAACAGAAAGAAGAAACTGGATAGACAAATTCGACTCTGTGATGAATGAAGTCCTACTTGAATGTCAGGAACTAATCTTACTGGGTGACTTCAATATTGACCTTACTAAAGTACATAATCAATGGACCCAAGTTACGAATTCCTTCAATCTTCACCAATTAGTTAAATCTCCCACGAGAGTCACATCAAATTCAAGCACACTAATTGACCATATCTATGTATCGAACCCCGGAAACATCATAGAAACATGTGTCCCTGTCTATAACTACAGCGACCACTACCCAGTCTGTGCCACTTGGTCAAACAAAGGAACACAAATTCCCAAACCTGGCCAAAAAACTATAACCTATCGTTCTTTTGCAAAGTTTAATGAACAACATTTTCTCCTAGAACTATGTAACTCCACGCTCTCGGAAACATTCAACATTGCTGATCCAGACTTAGCTATTGAGTTCTGGTTAAAGACATTCACTGAAATCTATAACAAACATGCCCCACTAAAAACCATTAGGATCAAACACGTCTCCAAACCACCTTGGCTCACAAAGGAACTAGAGGAAGCATGTTATCTAAGAGATTTTCTAAAAGAACACAAATATTATGAGGAGTCCAAAAAGTTAAGAAAAGCCATCATCTCACAAAAAAGGCGTGAAAAAAAGAAATATTTTCATGACAATAAAATCATGCGATCTCGATCCTGTACCTGCTTCTCTTTTCTCTCAGTGCATTCCACAGCTTATACCTACGATCACAAAAATAGTAAACTCATCTCTTCTTTCAGGAAATTCTCCATCAGCTCTCAAAACTGCGATAGTCACACCTCTACTCAAAAAGCACGACCTTGATCCTAACATCCTGAAGAACTATAGACCTGTTTCTAATCTGCCTTTTATCTCTAAAGTCCTTGAAACAGTTGTTCTGAAACAACTAAATAGCCATCTTCTTTCAAATAATCTCCTCCCCCCGTTCCAGTCTGCCTACCGCATCAACCATAGCACCGAAACCACCCTAGTCCACACCTTAAACATGCTTCTACATGCTTTTGACTCAGGGAAAATCTCCCTTCTTACTCTTCTCGACTTATCTGCAGCATTCGACACTATAAACCATTCAATTCTTCTCTCCCGTCTCCAAAACACTTTCGGTATTAAGGGCACTGCCCTCACCTGGTTTAGTTCGTACCTGACAAACCGATTCCAAACTGTGGCAGTAAACAAGATTCATTCCACACCAACCAAACTAGAATGCGGAGTCCCTCAAGGATCTGTTCTAGGCCCTGTTCTCTTTACTCTCTACACTGCTCCCCTGTCACATGTTATTAACCGTCATCAGATCAGCCATCACTTTTATGCAGACGACTCTCAGATTCTAAGCAGTGATACACCTGAAAATCTGCCTTCTCTCTTGACAAATATGTCCAACTGCCTTCAAGATATCCAAAACTGGATGATACAGAACAAATTACAATTAAACGCAGATAAAACCGAATCCATGCTTGTAGGGACCAGACACAAACTGTCTTTTATCACAACAACTTCAATAGAACTCGGCAATACGTCAGTCCCTCTATCCAGTGCTGTAAAGTATCTAGGAGTCGTTATTGACAACACACTCTCCATGCAAAAATTCATCACCCAGACCTGTCAGTCATGCTACTATCAACTACGGCGTATTAGTGCAATTCGAAAGTACCTGTCCACTGATGCAACATCCAAACTAGTCACTTCTCTTATTCTTTCACGTCTAGACTATTGCAATTCTCTTTTGGCTGGTCTGCCAGCATCATCTATCCACTCCCTCCAACGTATACAAAACTCTGCAGCTCGACTGGTCCTCAGAAAGAAAAAAATCTGAGCACATTACTCCTCTCTTGCAATCTCTCCACTGGCTGCCTGTGCCACAGAGAGTAAACTATAAGATCAGTACTCTCTGTTATAAATGTCTCCACAAAACAGCACCCTCTTACTTCTCTGAATGTCATCACGTGCACACACCTTCTCGTTCCCTCCGCTCGGCTGCAGATACCTTATCCTTAAAGATACCTAGATTCAACCTATCTACCGTTGGCCGCCGCTCTTTCTCTATTTCTGGTCAATCAATCTGGAATGACCTCCCTCTCTCCCTTCGGCAAAAGCCTGCATATGACACTTTTAAATCCAACCTCAAGACACACTTGTTTCAAACCTAAGATTTTTTTTTTGCCTTCTGTTTTCATTTCCTATTTGTCCCTGCCTTCAACATTTGAAATTCCCTTCGCCCTGCCTAAATGTAGCCTATAGCCTTTAAGTGTGTGTGTGTGTGTGCGTGCGTGCGTGCGTGCGTGCGTGCGTGTGTGTGTGTGTGCGTGCGTGCGTGCGTGCGTGCGAGTGTGCGTGCGTGCGTGCGTGCGTGCGTGCGTGTGTGTGTGTGTGTGTGTGTGTGTGTGTGTGTGGTGTGTGTGTGTGTGTGTGTGTGTGTGTGTGTGTGTGTGTGTGGTCTGCACGTGCTTTCGAATTTGCTAGAATTATTCATTGTCAGTGGTTGCTTGTTTGTTGTGAGGGTCGAGTGCAAGCGCTTTGATTTGTTTTTACAAGATATAGCGCTATATAAATTCCATGTATTATTATTATTATTATTATTATTATTATTATTATTATTATTATTATTATTATTATTATTATTATATTATTATTATTACTTACTATCCTCCAAACAGAATTCAAAGACTGTAATGCGAGCAATAAATCAAATAACAAACAATCAATCATCTTCCAAATCAAATGTAATCAAAGACATCTCTGCTGAAAAACTTAACAACCACTTCATCAATGTTTCTTCTAACGTAATTAGCAATGATAACTCAGAATCCAATGACCTCAATAAATTATAACAATACTGCCAAGAAAAGCAGATACCTTCAAAACTTTACTCACCATTCATGTCTGTTTCAGAGGTTTATAACTATCTGATTATCTTTTATCCTCGAATAAAAGAATTTTGACTTGCTTTGCCTTGCCTTGCCTTGCCTTGCCTTGCCTTGCCTTGCCTTGCCTTGCCTTCTATCTCTCTCTCTCTCTCTCTCTCTCTCTCTCTCTCTCTCTCTC